>CANXYC012647497.1:0-17450 GCA_948193065.1 Aleurites moluccanus
TTAGAATTCTTGAGTTTAGATTCAAGAATAATTACCAGTTATATTATTAGCACAATTATGGATTGTGGTGAGGATGTAACTGTTCGTTATCCTTATCAAATTTGGGATCTTCGTCCTGTTATGGCTAAAGAATTTGTTGAGCCACAAAAGGTTAATAATCAGAACTTAAATTTTTATTTTACCATGTATAAAGAAAACAAGATTATTATCCAAGCTGTGAGAATTGAAAATTTCAAAGCTAGCCTGGAGAAGGCAATCTATGCAAGTAATTATGTCATTCTCGGAGATGGTAAAGTATTTGTTACTATCTGGTCCCAATATACTCACATTACAAGAGTATTGTCCATGATTAAGGGACGAGAAGAAGCACAAAAATTATTTCTGAGACTAGTGGATTTAAATCCAAGTTTGGATTTCCAACCTGGAACCATGAAGGTCTGGAAGAAGGCTGCTCAATTCAGAGAACAACGTGTTGTAGAAGAAATGGCTATGGGTTATGCAGAACTAAGAGAAAGCATGGATGCTCCAGTCAGTAACTCACAGATGGAGTGACAAAAAAATGTTATCCATGACGTCAGCCTCAGCGTGATAAATGAGGAATTGCTTTTCAGAAGTAGCTGCAAATATTAAAGCACTACAGGCCAAAATAGTTTTAAAATTTGTGGTTCCAATGAAAACAACTTATCCCCCAGATAAGGACTGACTTCTTAGCTGTAAAATTAAAGCAGTCTTTGTCTTTACTTAATTATTGTAATAAATACAGCTAGATAACAGTACTAGAGGCACCAGCTGCCCATTTAGTTTTGAAATGTAGTAAAGCTGACATACTATTTCAGCTACCTATCTTAATTATTGTACTATTTTTCTTTTGAGCTGGCAAACAGTAATACAGACACCAGCTTAGTTTGTAAAAAGTCTATATATACCTCTTCAGCTTATTGAAGAAGGGAGTGAAATTAAATACAAAGTTTATTTAAAGAACAATCTTTGTCAAGTCTTTATCTGTATGATAATTTTGCTTCTATATACCTTTCATCCTTCAAAATGGTCTGATATCCAAGAGTGTTACAATAAGACCTAACCAAGAAAGGGCAGTAAGTCATATTCTCTATATCTCTCTGAAGATATTGCTGGTGACGAGCTTGGAAGAAAGGCTAAAGTTGTTGCGAAAGCTTAGTGGACCCGGTCTACAAAGGTATATATTATAAATGTTTTAATTTTATAATTAAACATTTATGTCTTTCAACCGATCTGCTAATAACAATTGGCTTAGAGGTCTAGCTTTAACTCAATCTAGGAGGGAAGAGTTGAGTGTCAGTCTTAGACTGCAAGATCCTTTCTTTGCTTTATATGAAAAAAGAATAAGAGAATTACCTGTTGGCATAGAAAGGATTGAAAGACTTGAAAAGTCTAATAAAAAAGATTTTGAACTTAAAAATTTTTTAGACAAAAAACTTGAATTTAACCATTTTCATTATTTAGAAAAGCTTGGTGTTTTTGCACGTTTATTGGATGATCAATAATTTTTCAGGTTGCTCTTATCCTGATTGTCATCACCTAGATCACGGTGTAGGTAAGGATTCGGTAATAGGATTATTAAATTCTATTATAGATCGTTTAGACTCTCTAAATAATTCTATAGATAAATTATTTAAAAATTTAGAAGAATTGTCTCTTAGACAGAGAGAATTTGAGGATTTTTTCCTTGAAAACAAAGGCCCTTTAGGACTTATTGCTAGCTCTCGTTATCACAACAAGTATAAAAAGCTGAAAGAAATCAGAAATAAAAGAAAATTCCTTTGAAGATCTTTAAGAGTAGCTATCTGTAATTCCGCCTTTGAACCAGATTAATTAGAGAGAGGGCATACTCACTTAAATGGTATCAGAGTCTAAAAATGAGGGTTTTGGATTTCTTTGAAAAAAGACTAGGACTTTGGAGGGTTAAAATAGAAATAACTATAGTTTTTGGCAGATAAAGACTGTCAGTGAAATTAAATAAAAAGTCAAAAAATTTTTATGTTACGTTTTAAAGATTAATGACGATAATGTGTATTAGTCGATATTTCAAGAACTACTAGTGAAATGATCCCCTAAATGTAATGTAAATCTTTTCAATTATTTTTATTAATATAATTTTATTTTTAAATAATATATTAATAATAAATGAATCATTTTAATTAATAAATTATTATATTTTAATTTGTTAATTTATCACTTTATTAAATTAATAATTAATTTTTTTTAATCGATATATAAAATATATTTATTTATGGGCAATCAACGAAATATATAAAATAGTGAGAATTATAATAAATTGTATAAAGATAGATAAAAAAAAATATAAAGAAATTTTTTTTTTTTATGTTAAAAATAATTTTATAATTAAAAATAAAATTATTATTTGATACGACAAAAACTATAAAGTAGTTGCATTTTAATGTTTATGATTGGAGATGGTCTAATCCTTCTCTCCACTTGCAAAAATCTCCAAACTTTCAAACAAATTCACTCTTAAATCTTCAAAGTTGGTCTCAATAATGCCCAGTTTGCACAAAATCCAAAAACGTACCTAGAGAATACCAAAGGGAATTGCGGTGGTAGTGTAACGTTAGTAGGTCAAGGTCGGTTGTATAAGTTATGAGCAACGAGGCTTACCCACCACAATCGTGTGCGAGCTAAACGATCCAATGAAATTCACAGCTATGGCCTACATCGGGTGCTTGATTTTCACTTCCAGCGATTGAGAAGGGCCGTCAGGTGTGCAAATCACGACAGAATGGATAGCTTTTCCTAGTGATGTGTTGGGCTTGTTTGGATTGTCACGACTTTCATTCGCTTGGATGGCTTGGGCTTGTTTAATGGTTTGAGTTTAAATCGCAGTTGCTAGAGAGGTGACACGATGATTATGATGGCCCGGACTTGTATATTTATTAGATAATATTTTTTTTTCTTAGAGAGATGATCGAATCTCTGTTCATCTCCACCAAAGATGAATGCTTGGAATACATGCTTTGTTTCTTTAGATATGGTAGGAACATTGGGATATATCTATATTTTGAGTGAGAATGTATATATTAATTTTAAAATTGGGAGAAAATGACAATAATTACTCAGGAAAAAAAAATCTCATATTAGTATATCAAAAAATGAGAAAAAAAAAAAATTCTCTCTTCCATTTAAAAATAAATTATAATGTGAAATCAATTTAATTCAATTTATCATTTAATAATTAAATTTATTATATATACCATAATCGGTGGTGGTAGGGAACTGAGACTGGTTTTTGTTTACTATTCATGATTTTTGTTCCTCTCTCTTATTTTTTATGGGAGAAAGGAAAAAAATTTAAAGGAAAAATAGAATATTTTAGTCTATTTATATGTACTTAATAGAAAAAGGGACAAAATGATTAAATATAATAATGGAATCAAAGTATATGAATTAACTAATAAATTTTTTAAAAAGTAGGAATTCTTAATTAATTAGGTTAAATTTAAAGAATAAAATCATCCTTAATTAATTAAGTTAATTTTAAAGGATTAAATTATAATTTATTCAAGAAAATTAATGAGATGGAAATGAAGCAGTTCCATTACATATCAACCTTTGGTACAATTAATATTAATTAATGTATAAATCAATGAGTTTTAGTTTAATAGTATTGGAGTAGTCTTTAGAATTAAAAGGTTTTGAGTTCGAGTTTTAATTGAAGTCAAATATAAAAAAATAAAATTTAAGTTAAAGAAATTAGGGAGTGAAAAAAAATCAGACCAATCGAAAATCAAATCAAACGGAATTTAATTTGGTCAGATTATTTCGATTTGATTTAAAATTCCGTTCTGTTAGGTTTATTTTTTGTAAATTTTAATCTATTCGATTCGATTTGATTTTTCTTCAAAAATATAAAATAATCAAATAGACCGAAATATATATATTTTATATTTATTTATATATATTTAAATCTATATATATTTTTAATAATTATATATTTATTTTATTAAAAAAATTTAAATAACCGAACCAAAATATGTCAGTTCAGTTCGGTTAATTTTGTAAAAATTTTGATTTAGTTCTATTTGATTTGATTAAAAATTTGATTCGATTTGATTTTTTAAAAAATTTCAATTCTCTTATTTTGATTTTTTTAAATTTTAATTCAATTCAAACTAAATCGACCGAATACTCACTCCTAAAAAAAAGAATAACTTGAATTAGTAATAAATATCTTTACCATAGGTAGAGCCTCAAAATTTTGAAAAAATCTCAACATCTATAAAGGCTTCAACTCTATTTGTATGAATTTTATGAAACAGGAGGGACATCCCAATAAGCAACAAAAAATTACAACAAAGAGGCCATTTGAAATCCACCATCTTTTTTCACCAAAAATCCAAGGCCCCTTCTTGTTTCTCTTTTTCTCTCTCTTGTGTTTATTTATTTTTATTTTTTGCATTTTCTCTATAAGTTCAACCACTAAGACCTTTAATGTTAGTATTTTTATGGACATATATATTGTATATATAAATAATAATAATTATATGTTATATGTTATGATAAGGTTTGATCCAAATTAAAATAATCTAATAAAATTTTAAAATAAATGAATAAAATCATCTTATTAAGTGTCGGCTTTTATGTGTAGAGATTCTAAAGTCTCTTATTTTTTATTTATAGCAAATTAGAAATAATAAAAATTAAGAGATAATAAGAAAAGTTAATAGATATATAAGTGTGTGTATGTGTGTGTGTGTGGTGGGAGAGGGAGGTTATGGTTCCCAATTAATATTTAGGGTTTTATTTTCTAATATCCCATCATTAGAAAATAGAGTGCATCTTCTATTTTAAATACATACGTATCAGTTTGAAAAATCAAGATTCTTAAAAATCACAATCACTTAAATTCCCATAAATTTAGATATGTTTCCGCATCTAGTATATTTTTCTTGATTATTAAACATGACAATTAAATATAAAGATTCAAGGTTTTAATAATAGATTTTAAATTTTATTATAATTAAATTTTTTATTTTTTTAGAACTGAATAATTCTATTAAAACATCGCAGGGGAGGTAGAAGCCTCAGTATAAAGAACTGAAGCCAGAATTGGAGGAGGGTTACAAATCCAGTCCAGAGGGCAATTAGAATAACAACATTATTTGGCCAACCAATCAGCTGCACAATTTGCAGTTATAGGAATATAGACAATTGAAGCATCAACAAAATTATAAAGTTCCAACTCAATTACATTTATATATAATAGCTTCAATTTTCCAAAATTTATCCTTGCGATCCAAAATAATTTGAACAATTAAATTAGCATCAGTTTCAAAGATCACTTGCTTAATTCCCACAGATTTTGCCAACAAAATCGAAGTCAAAATACTATAAGCCTTAGCTTGCAAGCTAGAAGCACAGTTTTGAATAAAAGCATTACTAAAAAGAAGTTTGCCATGGTTGTTCCTAATCACTACTCCAATGCCAGCCCTACCTTTAGTTATATAAAATGTCGCATCACTATTAGCTTTGTAGTGGCCCAAAAGGTAGAGGATGCCACACTTGTAGACTCACCATTTGAGATTCCTTGCTAATTTTTGGACAACCAGGGGCAAAATCTTTAATACTTCTAAAAGTTTTTGAGACTATTTACAAGGGATTGGAAGAGATATGCTGAAAGACAACAATCATTTCTGGTCTTTCAAATTTACCAGCATAATATAGTAATTTCTTAGATTTTGAAGAGTCCTTAACAAAATTCACTATACTATTCCACAAAATTTGGAAAGAGACCAAAGTATACCTGTCTTGCAAACCATGTTGCTTTCGCATGAGGACACTCCAAAATTAGGTGCTCCACTGTTTTCACCGCTTGATTACAAATTTTGCACAAAGTGGGGAGAGCCAATTTCCTTTTATATGATTTTGCATTGTTGGCAAAGAATTCCTCAATGCTTTCCAAATGATCCAACTGAATTTTAGGGGAAACTTTCAGTTTCCAAATATTTTTCCAAAATCTGTTATGAATATTGTAGCTTGAAGATGAGCAGGGCAACTGCACATTCTTGATATATTGGATTAATTGGTAAGCACTCTTCACTTTAAAAATCATGTTCTTCTCATAGTGCCAAATTACCTTATCAATGTCATGAGGATTACTAATGGGAATATTTAAAATTGCTTCTGCCTCCCTTGTGGAACAAATGATTCTACTAATCTCCTCTTCCATGTTCGGGTGGAGTGATTAATAAGGTCATTAACAAAAAATACCTCAGAATTTTGTGGTATTGGTAATTGAATGGAAACACCAGGAATGGAAGGGACCCATTTGGCTTGCCAAACATTGACACTCTTACCATTCTTAATGTTCCACCTAATGCCTGGTTTTAGCGCTTCTCTACCAACTATAAAGCTAGACCAAAACAATGATGGGTTGTGACCAACTTTAGCATACCATATATCACCAAAAAGAAAATAGATCCCCTTTATTACTTTAGCCCAAATTTCTTATATCTTCAGCACTGTTTAGCTAACATTGCCTCATTAAAGGCACAAAAGCTTTTATAACCAGGCCTCCTTTCCCTTTAGCAATAGCCATTTTATCCCATCGTTCCATACATAACCCTTGCTTGTTCAATGACTATCCCAGAAAAATTTTGACGAAACTCTATCCAGCTGATTAGAAAAAGTCTTAGGAAATTTAAATAAGGACATTGAGTAGGGACAGCTAAAAGTACTGATTTAATCACCACTTCCCTACCATGTATGTTGTTTTCAAACAGCTGCTTTTCTTATGATTCGGTCTTTAATAAAAGCCAAAGCTTTTGTTTCCCAGTAAGTTAGAAGACCTAGCTAGGCTTCATTAGGAATCTTTTGCTGCATATGGAGCATTTAAAGGATAGAAAGTTTAATTTCCTCCAGACAATTGGAGTTGAGCAAAATGGAAGACTTGTGAAAATTAATCCGTTGACCTGAAGCCCTGTTGAAAGATTTCATGATACTTATTAACATTACTGTTTCATGAGTTGTAGCTATTCCAAAGACAAGAGTATCATCAGCAAATAATGCCCAAGTAAGCTTTGGTAATCTCTTTGTTATGTGATAACTTTTGTCCAATCTGCATTAAGAGCATCACTCACAGTCAAGGATAAAGCGTTAGAAACAAACAAGTATAAAAGTGGAGAAAGTGAATCTTCTTATCTTAAACCACGAGAAGGACAAAAAAACAAAAGAAGTGTATTGGGAAACCATTAATAAGGATAGTATAGGACACACTAGAGACACAATTCATGACAATTTAGTTCTTAAAATTTGATAAAATATTTAAATGATTCTTAAATTTAAGAAATTAACTCTTTAATTGAAATTAACTCTTTAATTTATGATAAAATACTATTTAGTTCTATTTTCCTTCATTTTCTTTCTTGTTCCTTCATTTTCTTTTCAATTTTCTTTTATTTTCCTTTATTTTCTTTTATTTTTTTTTCTCAATAATATTATAACAACTTTTAATTATTTATAATTAAAATATATTTATAATAGTTTTTATTATTTTTTATTATTTTTATATTTTTAAATAAATTTATTTTATTATTATGATACTCATTTCTAAAAAATTTTCGTCTAAATATGAAAATTTTAATATGAGGTGGTATCTTCCTTAAAATGTATGCATCCACCTATGCACCCACCGAAGCACCAACAGAGGATCCTAATCCTGCTGCTGATGCTCCTGTAAACTCTCCTCCAGAGCCAAACCTACTAGCAGAAGATGCTAAGACTCCGGTTAAAGCGAGTTCTTCACTTATGCAGGTGGGTGGCAGTGTTCCAGCAATCATGAGGTTGGCAGCCCGATGAGCTTAATTTTGTGAAAATTTGAGAGAAAAACTAGCAAATAACGAAAAATGGAACGGGCGAGATGCAGTGTACTTCCCTCCAATGTATGATCCTTTCTTTTTTTATTTTGTTTGAATTGAATTTTGCCAGACTAGTATTGATATTAATGAGAACTCGAGGATCAACAATTATTAATGAGAACTTAAGGATCAACAATTTTCACTTTTTTCCCCATTATGTATTCCATATTCAAATTTACGTCTCTCATCTTATGGTAGTTAATTCTTTTAAAATTTTCCGAAATACTAACAAACAGATATATAATTCATCATCAACAAGGATAGAATAGAAAACAGTGAAAAAACAAGCAGAATGGCTCATAAAATTATTACTGCAAAAAAATTACATGGCCCATTTGTAATACTAGACATCAAAAAGCAACAGAAACACAACATGAGAAAGAAAAGGGTAATTCTTTTTTCTTTTTTTTTTGGGTCATTAGGCTCCCTGGGTTCAAACTCTCCTACAGAATTCTGAAGATGACTTCAGCATGACTATGGTTAGCACTTACGAATAACACAGTAGTGACCAACCTGATCATTTTTCTTTCTACATTAGGAGAAAATAACCTTGACTATCTGTTTCAGAAACAAATTAATAGGCCTGATCAGCTTTGACAGACAAGTGCATTACACTTACAAATCATATTGATGACTGTATAAATGCAATCAAATTCATAGGAGGCCATGTCACTTTGCTATGGCTAACAACATTAAAGGACTTGCATGCATTACCTCATCATATGATTTTTTTTCACAGAGATAATGGCCTTGCCGATATCAGAGCAACAAAAAACCAACAAATATAAGCAAGTCTAGAAAATCATCAGAATGAGTTAACGAGGTTTCCACTTTAGAATCACATTAGTTTGGTTAACTTCCAACTCTAGAAATTACTGTTCTGCAACTAAAATACACCCACATGCATTGGCTCATTACTTGATCTTCTCAATTATATCTGAGATTACTTTGTCCATGTCAAGCTTCTTCATTGGTTTAAATGGCCATTTCATGTCCTGCAAATGGTAAAGACACAGGCAAAATGGAGACTGCACCAGGGAACATAAGAGACTTGTGACAATATCAGATGCTAAAATAGCAATTCTCTTGGCCAAAAAAAGAAATCTGACAGAAAGATGATGTGAAGGCCAAACAAAGAGCAAACAACATTATGCTAAAGAATGCAACAGAACAATGTTTCTACTTTGAGAGGAAATGTCTCACATCTAACGCCCCCATGCTATAAACAGGTGAGGCAAAATTCCAATCCTATCAGCTGACCTGCTTAACAGAACATGTCCAAATAGGCCACATAGTAGAGTAGTAGGACTTTGAGAATCCCACATGATTAATGAGTAGATATAAAGGCAAAGATCCATCGCTACAACATTATGATCAAAGAGAATGTTCTGACATTGCTATTAGCTCGTTTAGTCAATTTTCTTTTTGCAATTCATCTAGCATGTGATAACAGTTGTCTAACCAGTTTGGTTCGACTCAAGGATATAAAACCTCAACACAAGTCAACCAGCCAAGCCAAAAAGTTACCGATATGCTATAAACGATTTTAAGGGTGAAACTCAAACAAATCAATTATAAGTTTTACCAAAACAATCAATCATATGTGTCATTATAGCAGCATGATAAAATTGTAAAGTTCAATGGCACAAGAATGGCATTGCAGTATACTACTATTGGCAGAGAGAATAACTTGCATATTTGTAAGACTCAAGAGAATAACATGCAGAAGAATAAAATAAAATAAATGTGTCAGTTGCAGATATTGCTGTTGTAATTGTAAGTTTTACCAGAAGAGTAATAAACTTCTCTCCGCCTTCCTCCCATAGTTCAAAGCATCCCTTTCTAGGCTGTAAAACAAAAAAGCATTAATTGGACAGAAATGTTAAAACAATTGATAAAACTGAAACATGAAATGCAAATAATATGCAATGAAGCTAATTCCTGAGCAAAACATGCAGGCTTGTTTTAGCAGTTTGTTATATAAGCAGCCTTATTGTTACTGAAGAACTTATTTAACTAACACCAGCAGGAAACACTTGATACAACTTGGAGAACAAATACAAGTGCACCCATGTCAATTAAAAATGATAACATATGCATCTACGTATATGTGGAACTTTTCAGGAGTTGAATTCACACAACATATCAATGGCCGACTCCACGAAACATCTTATTGAAATACATATATGGATTTGACAGAGTTTTGCACAAACAATCACTCGTATACCTCCAACAACAGAACACATATAAGATAAAGACCATCAACATCCAAAATTCCTTCATAGATGACACGACCACAGAGTGAGTCATACATATCCTTGAATTTGGTAAAGGTGTCCACAGAATAAATTCAAAATAAAGTCAAATAACATAGTCCGACATAGCAACCAAGCTCAGAATTTTGCAGCACCAAAAGAAAATCACATTGACAGATGACTTGACCATTAAATGTTTGACTTTGCATACAACTTTATGCAAATAGTACAATCTGATGAGAATGAGGTACATCAGATCTACAATACACCCACTTATGCATATAAGTGTTACATTATTGAAAAATCCATGGCATCTACGACTTAACTAGAGAATAGATTCAATTCCAAAGGTGCTGCAGGAAAAGTTAATAACAATAGCAAAAATACCTTATCAGGGTTAAGTAGCACAGTGATACCAGGAACATCATTCTCCAAACCATTTTTCACCTGTGTAGCCCTTGTCTTAAATGAGTTGCACTGTTTGCTACAGCAAGCGTCAAATTAATTAGATCTAGCATATGATTTAATGCATTTTTGTCTTAGAAAAACAGAATTTTCCACTCACATCGTTCTATTTCAAATGTGAGATCATTCAGAAAATCAAAAATTCACTCAAAAAATCATTCATTTGTTTTAACATTTTTTCAACAGCCAAACAGGATTAATCCACACAAATAACAAACAAAGCATCAATTTCTCATTGATTCAAAATCCTGAACAACAACAAACCCTAATTCCATATCAACTTCAAATTCCACAAATACAATATTATTTTCAAATTTATTGGAATAATACAATTACAAGGGGATTTTATCAAACATACAAGTGAAATAAGAAAAAGTATGTGAGTCTTTTAAAGTTTAAAACCCTAATTCCACTGTTATTTGCCTTGTTAGGCCATCTCCAACCCATAACATCAAAATGCAGTCAATTTTACGCCATTTTGCAGTTTATATCACATTCAACATTAATTTCATCTCCAACCATAACTTTATTTTTAACACCAAAAAAGAATATATTTTTTATATTTTTTTATCTATTTTATACTATTTATTATAAACCAATCGAGACATAATTTTGACAAACTTAATCAAATTAATCGAGACAAAATTCAATTAATTCGAAACTTAATAATAATTAATCGAGACCTATAATTAAATTGAATATATAATATAATAATTTGTATTATTTCAAATTCTTATATTATATGTCCAAATTAATTAGTTTCTTTAAAATATATATATATATTTTTTTTTGCAAAAATTTAGGTAATATTAATTTTATTGCTTGTATTTAATTTAAATATTTATGTAAGAATTAATATATATATATATATATATATATTGAAAATTACAATTTAAATATAATGAGATTTTTTTATAAATTTAAATTTTTAAAATTAATTATTTGTATAAATTAAAAACTAAATATCAAAAGTAAAAAAAATTATGAATTTATTTATAAAATTTTAATTTTAATTATAAATTTTTTATACATAAAAATTAAATTAAAAATGAAAAAAAAATATAGTTGATAAACAATAAAATATTAAATTATATTTTATTGTTCAACAACACCATTTTGCAGTTCAAAATGGCGTTGTGTTGAGGCCAATTGAACTGCAAAATAGTGTTTAACTGCATTTTGCAATTCGATTGGAGATGCTCTTAGGCCATCTCCAACCATAAACATCAAAATACAGTCAAATTTACACCATTTTGCAGTTTATATCACATCAAATAGTAATTTCATCTCCAACCATAACTCCATTTTTAACACCAAAAAAGAATATTTTTTTTATATTCTTTTTTATACAATTTATTATAATTTCTCAATATTTTATAATATTTCACTAATTGCCCATAAATAAATATATTTTATATATTTATTAAAAAAAATTAATTATTAATTTAGTAAAATGATAATATAACAAATAAAATTATAATAATTATTAATTAAATGACTCATTTACTATTAATATATTATTTATAATATAATTACATTAACAAAAAGAATTAAAAAGACTTATATTATATTTATAATTAATATTAAATATAAATATGAAAATTACATTATATTTATAATTAAAGTTAAATACAAATATGAAAAATACATAATAATATTCATTTAATCATCTGAATTAGTATATTCTTCTCATAAATGATCAATTAATACATTACGAAGCATAATATGGACTTCTTTATCCTTGATTCGTCTATGGCGATTAATAAATTGATAAAATATTGTATTTTCATTAACCACCAATTCAACTTCTCTAGTTGGTACTTCCCTCGCTTCTTCAATTGATGCATCAAAATTACGTTCATCCTCGATAATCATATTGTGCATAATAATGCATACACTCATAATGTCATGTAACATATTTTTTCTCCAAAAACGTGTTGGTCCTACCACGATTGCGAACCGTGATTGGAAAACTCCAAAGACATGTTCCACATCTTTTCTACATGCTTCTTGTCGCATTGAAAAATATTTTTTTTTTTGACCCTGTGGCTGGTGAATACTTTGCACAATAGTTGACCATTTGAGATATATATTATCAGCTAAATAATAATCCATATTATACTCTTTACCTTGAATAGTATAATTAGCTGGAGGAGCAATACCTTGAACAAAATTAGAAAAAAGATTGGATGATTCCAACACATTAATATCATTATTAGTACCTGACATACCAAAATATGTGTGTCATATCCAAAGATTATAGTCTGCTACAGCTTCTAGAATAATAGTTGGCGAGACACTACGACCTGCATATTGTCCAGCCCATGCAGTTGGACAATTTTTTCACTTCCAATGCATACAATCTAGGCTTCCCAACATGCCTGGAAAACCACGTTGTTGACCAATATGAAGAAGCCTGGCAATGTCATTAGCTGTGGGTGTTCTTGAATACCGTTCTATAAATATCTCCTTAATAGCACGACAAAATCTCTTTATACTTTCAATTACTGTTGATTCTCTTATTTTAATGTACTCGTCTATTGCATCTGCTAGTATACCATATGCCAAAATTCGAAAGGCAGCTATTACTTTTTGTAAAGATGATAATCATAATCTACCAAGTCCATCGCTTCATTGTTGGAAATAGTTATCATGATGTTTAACAGCATCAACAATGCAAAAGAACAAATTTCGTGACATTCGATATCGTCGGCGAAACATTGCATAATTATAGCGTGGATTATTAGCAAAATAGTCATTAAATAAATTACGATCAACATTTTTTCGGTTGCGATTAATCACTGCGTAACCACTAACCGAGCCACCATGGATCACTTGATTGTTTTTTTGATTGAAGTAGTTTGCAAGATCATGTCATTGTTAGCAATCATTCGACGCATCGTTTCTTCATTTGCAACGATGTCTGCAAGGTTGTTATGAATTATAACATCATTGTCTTTATCAGAAGAAGAACTAGAAGTTGCTAAATTAACTGGAATTCTTATATTAGAATTCATTTTGTAAATAAAGGAATAAACCAAGTTTTTTGTAGTTTATTTTTTAAAAGATAAATAAAAGGAGAAGAAATTATGGATTGTGAGTTATATTACAATGAAATATGTTATTTATAATAAATGAAAAAATTTATCTTATATGATTTAAAATCAAATCTAATGATAATGTAATCGACCCTTAATTTAGAATTTGAATTATTTTTTCAGCATAGTTTGAATTATTTTTTGAGCAGAGTGTGAATTTGTTTTTTGAGCAGAGTGTGAATTTGTTTATTGGGCATAGTGTAAATTAATTTTTGGGCAGAGTTTTTATTTATTTTTTGGACATAGTGTAAATTAATTTTTTGAGCAGAGTGTTTATTTATTTATTAGGCATAGTGTAAATTAATTTTCGGGCAGAGTTTTTATTTGTTTTTTGGGCATAGTATGAATTATTTTTTTCGGATAGAGTGTTTATTTATTTTTTGAGCAGAGTGTTTATTTATTTTTTGAGCAAAGTGTAAATTAATTTTCGAGTAGAGTGTTTATTTATTTTTTGGGCATAGTGTGAATTATTTTTTCGGGCATAGTGTTTATTTGTTTTTTGAGCATAGTGTTTATTTGTTTATTGGGCATAGTGTAAATTAATTTTCGGGCAGAGTGTTTATTTGTTTTTTTATTAGAGTGTTTATTTATTTTTTGAGCAGAGTGTAAATTAATTTTCGGGCAGAGTGTTTATTTGTTTTTTGGACATAATGTGAATTATTTTTTCGAGCAGAGTGTTTATTTATTTTTTGAACAGAGTGTTTATTTATTTATTGGGCATAGTGTAAATTAATTTTTGGATAGAGTGTTTATTTGTTTTTTGAGCAGAGTGTTTATTTATTTTTTGAGCAGAGTGTAAATTAATTTTCGGGCAGAGTGTTTATTTGTTTTTTGGGCATAGTGTGAATTATTTTTTCGGGCAGAGTATTTATTTGTTTTTTGAGCATAGTATTTATTTGTTTATTGGGCATAGTATTTATTTGTTTATTGGGCATAGTGTAAATTAATTTTCGAGCGGAGTGTTTATTTGTTTTTTGGACATAGTGTGAATTATTTTTTGAACAGAGTGTGAATTTATTTTTTGAGCAGACTGTTTATTTGTTTATTCGGCATAGTGTAAATTAATTTTCGGACAGAGTTTTTATTTGTTTTTTGGGCATAGTGTAAATTATTTTTTTCGGACAGAGTGTTTATTTGTTTTTTGAGCAGAGTGTTTATTTATTTTTTGAGCAGAGAGTAAATTAATTTTCAGGCAGAGTGTTTATTTATTTTTTGAGCAGAGTGTTTATTTGTTTATTGGGCATAATGTAAATTAATTTTTGGGCAGAGTGTTTATTTATTTTTTGAGCAGAGTGTTTATTTATTTTTTGAGTAGAGTGTAAATTAATTTTCGAGCAGAGTGTTTATATGTTTTTTGGGCATAGTGTGAATTATTTTTTTGGGCAGAGTATTTATTTATTTATTGAGCAGAGTGTTTATTTGTTTATTGGGCATAGGGTAAATTAATTTTCGGGTAGAGTGTTTATTTGTTTTTTGGATATAGTGTGAATTATTTTTTGAACAGAGTGTGAATTTATTTTTGAGCAGAGTGTTTATTTGTTTATTGGGCATAGTGTAAATTAATTTTCGGGCAGAGTTTTTATTTGTTTTTTGGGCATAATGTAAATTATTTTTTTCAGGCAGAGTGTTTATTTATTTTTTGAGCAGAGTGTTTATTTATTTTTTGAGTATGGTGTAAATTATTTTTCGGGCAAAGTGTTTATTTGTTTTTTGGACATAATGTAAATTATTTTTTCGAGCAGAGTGTTTATTTGTTTTTTGAGCAGAGTGTTTATTTATTTATTGGGTATAGTGTAAATTAATTTTTGTGCAGAGTGTTTATTTGTTTTTTGGGAATAGTGTTAATTATTTTCCGGGTAGAGTGTTTATTTATTTTTTGTGCATAGTGTAAATTATTTTTTGGGCAGAATGTTAATACTAAAATATTGTAGCATTCATTTGCTATAAATACATATCTCCAATTCATTATCAAAACATCATATTGCATAAATTATCTTATAAAAACGTCATTTTTTTTTTCTATATTTATTGTTTTGCTAGAAAATATCTGTCTGATCTACTGAATATTTTAATTCTGAAGATGTGCTTCTCTATCAAGTTTATTTAAACATATCTCAGGATCTTATTACGGGTAGATATTAATCTTCAGATAATTTTTGGTCTCGTGTGGAGTAGAGTTTTAATGAAGCAAGAAACCAACAAATGGAGTGTCGATCTAAACGATTTCTGCAGTCTCGAATGACTAGTATAATTGTTGAAATAAAGAAATTGAATGGTTGTCCAAAACAAATTGAAAATTTGAATCCAAGTAGTGCTTCAGATGAGGATATTGTGAGTATTTATAATTTTCGTTCTCTTACTATCAGTTTCAATATTTAATATTATTTTCATAATTACTTGCAGATACATCGAGCAAAAGACCTATTCATATAAGATCCAAAATTCAAAAAAGCATTCAAATTTGATCATGTTTGGCATATAGTTAAAGATTTTGAAAAATTTAAAGATAATGTTCCCACTGTTAGACAAATTGCTCGGGCACATAATGTGAATTACGACTCGTCACAGTCAAATAATCCTACTCCTAAATCACCAATATCTTCGTCTCATGGGTTGTCATCATTTTCTTTCAATTTAAATGATGACGATTTTGGTGGAAGTTCATCTCAACGACCATGTGGAGTGAAGAAAGCTAAATTAAAAAGAAAAAATGATGAACATATAGCAGAATTATATAATAATTTTAGAGAAGAGAATAAACAACTTATGGACATATTAAAAAAGAGCAGTTTTGACAGGCAAAAGCAAATAAATATCTAACTACAGAACTTGGCCTTGAAAGAAATGAAAGAAGAAAATAAAATTTTACTTCGTGACTTGAACACAATTGCTGATCCAAATGTACGTGAGTACTTTAGAGTTGAACAAACAAGAATTATAGAAAAAAGAAACCAACAACAAAAGTCTTCTTCTACTACTAATGTTTTTGGTCAATATTTTGATAATATTGGCGTATCCGGAGTTGATCTACCAAATTATCAAATTATTTATATTTTAATCTATGTTATGTTATTATATTAATATGTATTTTGAATGTTTATGGTAATTTTAATTAATATTATTAGTGTTGATATTTTATATTTAATTTGTATTTAATATATAAAATAATCAAGACCTAATTTTGACAATTCGAAATCTAATTAAATTAATCGAGACCAAATTCAATTAATTCGAAATCTAATTAAATTAATCAAGACTAAATTCAATTAATTCAAAATTAAATTCAATTAATTCGAAACATAATGATAATCAACCGAGATTTATAATTAAATTGAATATATAATATAATAATTAGTATAAATTAATTTATATTATTTTAAATTCTTATATTATATGTCCAAATTAATTAATTTTCTTAAAATATAATTTTTTTTGTAAAAATTTAGATAATATTAATTTTATTGCTTGTATTTAATTTAAATATTTATCTAAAAATAAATATATATATATATATATATATATATATATATATATATATATATATATATATATATTAATTTTTTAAATTACAATTTAAATATAATGAAAATTTTTTATAAATTAAAATTTTTAAAATTAATTGTTTGTATAAATTAAAAACTAAATAATAAAATTTAAAAAAATATGAACTTATTTATAAAATTTTGATTTTAATTATAATATTTTTATACATATAAATTAAA
>CANXYC012648070.1:0-95808 GCA_948193065.1 Aleurites moluccanus
CTAGCACCTGAAACCACAGAAGAGGGATGAGCTTTCAACTCAATAAGATATGAACTACATAATGCGATAGGTAAATCAAGAATCTGAGTATCAAATCATGAACATATACATATATATATACTTGGCATGGAAGAATATTAAACTTATATTTGAAGAAGGATACGAGTGCTTACAACAAATAACACTATCAAATCATATCATAAATCAAATCATGGTTCTCATTTAGAACATAAGAATGCTTGCAAAGGATGACATTATCAAATCACATATAAGATAGAACTGATATCATATCATAACGTATTAGTAGCCTTGCTACCTTAACGTGCACATATGCTTGCACGGGCATATGCCTAGAGCAGGTGGAACACTTATAAAAATCCTATCAGCTGGGCTCTCATTGTGCACATGGACCAATGAATTTACTCTCATTGTGAAAAGTGTTCTATACTTATGTATATCAAAGGGTCATCATAATAAGATATTCTCAAAAATTCAGATTTGGTCAAGAGACCATTTATCATGCATATCAAAGGCTTGTTCATGATCTTGGTCCAACAAAGATAACCAAGTCATTCTTACATATTAAGTGATTGCATTAAGGAGGTTATCCAATAAAGATTTCATATCATAAAGAATATATATGAATATTCAACAGTTCATCTCATAAGGAGCAATATGCATTTATGTAATTCATAACTTACCACTTAGCAAAACTTTCCACAATTTAGCTCAACGCTTGATCAAATGAAGTTTTTCATCAATTCCTTAAATTATCCAAGCCAAAACAAAATCCCCAAACTCTACAAATTAAGGTTTCCTCAATAATGATACATAGTATGGTTCCTTATAATTTTAACCATCTTATAGTCTCTATTTTAGTTTCCTAACATCAATTTAATTCATCTCTTAAAGAAAATCTGGATATTAAGAACATAATTACTATTCACATCACTATTCATCAAAATTCATACATTCTGGTACCTACTATATTGCTCATAATCAATAGCCTTAAATGCTCATAATAGGTCCTATATAACTCATAAATAACTATAATTACTAGAAATCTTAATCTAAAAAGAAAATGAAATTTGGAGAAAATCACCTTATTCCCCAAAAATGAGCTCTTGAAAGATCTGGCTTGAAATAATGATTAAGCCTTTGAATAAATTAATTTAGTAATTTAATGTATTAATTCTGATTATTAATACATTAGAAAATAAATAGAACTGATTGGAGAGAGATAGGAGAAGAAATGAAGAAGAAAGAAAGAAAAGAAGAGAAGTTATTGTGAAATAATGGCTACTGCATCTCTTAAAATAAGCTACTGCCTCTCTAATGCTCCACTTCGCCAAATCCACTACGGCAATCCCACTTCACCAATTATCCACTTCGTAGGATTCCACTTCATCAATCCCACTTCGCAGAATTCTACTTCGCCAATCCCACTTCACATAATTTCACTTCGCAGAATTCCACTTCGCAAATCCCACTTCGCAGAATTCCACTTCGGCAATTCCACCTCGCCAATCCCACTTCACAAAATTCCACTTTGCAAATTCCACTTTGGCAAATCCACCTCGCCAATCCTACTTCGCAGAATTCCACTTCACAAATCCCACTTCGCAGAATTCCACTTTTACAATTCCACCTCGCCAATCTCACTTCGCAGAATTCCACTTTGCAGAATTTCACTCCAGCAATTCCACCTATCTAGCTCGATTAACTTCTAACCACCTCGAAATTAGGGAGCCATCTCGCATTACCTATTTCTGCCGAGCTGAAAAATTTTCCTCATTAGCTCGCACTAAACCAGCTTGCAAATGAGCTACAGACATCCAAACTCCTTCATTCTTTTTGTCACTTAAAATAGACATTCAGGGGGTCCAACATATTTAAAATCCAAATCAAAAAGAGATCTATATAATTTATGATGAATTTCTAAATTTCACCCAGACTTAACTCAGTCTCCACATTCTCAGAATAAACAAACAACTCAGACTTACTGCAGGAAATAAAGAACCAAACAAGCTCTGGTCGAGGAAACATATCTCCTCACACACAGAATTTTACAAAACAGTTCTACAGACTGAAAGATAAAATATAAATCCATAACTCTTATACTTCACACTTTTTTAAATTATTCCTTTAAGATCATGAGAACTAATTCAGAATATTCTTTCTAAACATAGATTTTGAAATTTTCAAAACTCTAATCTATTCACAATCATCACAATAAATATAAATAAATAAATAATTAACAATTATTACATTCTTCCCTCCTTAAATAAATTCATCCTCGAATTTAAATAACTTACCTTAAACTTGAAATAAATGGGGATATTTGGCTCGCATAGCTTGCTCACTCTCCTAGGTGCACTCTTCCATTACTTGATTCTTCCATAAGACCTTAACCATTTCTATCTCTTTGTTCCTTAACTTTTTGATCATTTTATCAACAATTGCTATAAGAACCTCTTCATAAGTAAGTCTTGTTGAAGATCTATTGTTTGAGCTTGCAACACATGAGAAGAATCTGCCACATACATTCGAAGCATTGACATATAGAATACTAGATGCACACTGTCCAAATTTGGTGGCAAGGCTAACCTATATGAAACCTCTTTAACCTTGTCTCAAATCTCAAATGGTCCGATGTACCTTGGAAATAACTTGCCCTTCTTGCCAAACCTTAAGACTCCTTTCATAAGTGAGACCTTTAAGAATACCAAGTCTCCAACTACAAATTGAAGGTCTCTCCTCCTCGGGTCTGCATAACTCTTCTGTTGACTGAAGGTTGTCTTCAATCTTTCCCTTATGAGTGAAACCTTCTCTACTGTAAAATGAATCAATTCAGGCCCTTCGATATGCTTCTCTCCCACTTCATTCCAACACAAAAGAGATCTACACCTTCTACCATATAAAACTTCATAGGGAGACATCTGAATAGTCGAGTGCTAGCTATTGTTGTAGGCAAACTCTATTATTGGCAATTGCTTATCCCAATTTCCTCTAAAATCTAAAATGCACATCCTTAGCATATCTTCTAGAGTTTGGATTGTTCTCTCTGACTGCCCATCCTCTGCGGATGAAAAGCTATGCTGAAATCAAGTTGAGTACCCAAAGACTTTTGTAATTTTTGCCAAAATCTTGAAGTAAACTGGGTACCTCTATCAGATATGATGAAAACTAGTATTCCGTGGAGTCTCACTATCTCATCAACATATACCTGAGCATACTGAGAAGCTGTGTAGGTTGTCTTAACTGGCAAAAAGTGAGCTGACTTTGTCAATCTATCAACAACTACCCATATTGAGTCATGCCCACTTGAAGTCCTTGGCAACCCTACAATAAAATCCAAGGTTATTCTCTCCCATTTCCATTCTGGCAAAGGCAACTGTTGCAGTAGTCCTGAAGGTTTCTGATGCTCAAATTTCATTTGTTGACAAGTCAAACATCTTGCCACAAATTCAGCTACATCCTTTTTCATTCCACTCCACCAATAGGAATTCTTAATGTCATGGTACATCTTCGTTGCACCTAGATGCATATTATACTTGGTTTGATGTGCTTCCTTAAGAATCATATCCCTTAAACCATTAACTGCTAGAACACACAACTTGTTACCAAGTTTCAACATGCCATCAGTCACCACAAATCTAGGAGCTTTCTCTGATCCCACATTATTCTTTAGCTTCACCAACTGAGGATCTTTGTCTTGAGCTTCTCTAATATGATCAATGAGAACCGGCTTGACTTAGAAATATGTTAAAAGCACTCCTGAATCTGACAAATCCAAACTGATTCCCATGACACACAATTTCTGCATTTCCCTCACTAATGATCTTCTACTCACTTGGATATGGACTAAGCTTCCCAAAGATTTTCTGTTCAATGCATCTTCCACTACATTAGCCTTTCCTGGATGATATAAGATTTCACAGTCATAATCCTTAAGCAATTCAACCCATCTTCTTTGCCTAAAGTTAAGATATTTCTTCTTAAATATATATTTCAAACTCTTGTGATCTGTGAAGATCTCACACTTCTCTCCATACATATAGTGTCTCTATATCTTCAAGGCAAACACAACTACAGCCATCTCAAGATCATGTATTGGATAATTCACCTCATGCTTCCTCAACTGCTTAGAAGCATAGGCTATCACCTTACCATGCTGCATAAGCACACAACCAAGCCCTACTCTTGATGCATCATAATACACCGCATAACCTCCTTCACCAGACGGCAAAACTAAGATAGGTGTCGTGGTGAGACAAGTTTTTAACTTTTGGAAACTCTTATCACATGCATCTATCCATAAGAATTTCACTTGCTTCTGGGTAAGTTTACTCAAAACCTTCTGTAGTAGCCTGCCAAACCCAAGAAACTTCTAACTTCTGAGACATTCGTGGGTCTAGGCCAACTAAGAATTGCATCTACCTTTCTAGGGTCAAGTTTAAGCCCATCCTTGCTCACTATATGCCCTAGAAAGCCCACACTCTCGAGCCAAAACTCACACTTTGAAAGTTTAGCAAATAGCTTATGCTCTCTCAAAGTCTGCAACACAATTCTAAGATGTTCTCTATGCTTTTCTTCACTCTCTGAATACACAAGAATGTCATCAATAAACACAATGACAAACTTGTCCAAAAATAGCTTGAAGACCCGGTTCATCAAGTCCATAAATGCAGCTGATGCATTAGTCAATCCAAAAGGTAATACTAGAAACTCATAGTGACCATATCTTGTTCGGAAAACAGTCTTTAACACATCCTCATTCTGAATCCTTAATTGATGGTAATCTGATCTCAAGTCTATCTTGGAGAAATGACTTGCACCCTGCAACTGATCAAATAAATTATCTATCCTTGGCAAAGAATACTTATTCCTGATAGTTGCTTTGTTGAGCTGCATGTAGTCTATGCACAATCTTATAGAACCATTCTTCTTCTTCACAAAGAGTACAGGTGCACCCCATGGTGAACTACTAGGTTTGATGAATCCTTTGTCAAGAAAATCTTGTAATTGAGTCTTTAACTCTCTCAATTCTACTGGTGTCATACGATATGGAGGAATAGAAATCAGATTAGTGCCGGATAACAACTCGATACCAAATTCTATCTCTCTATCTGGTGGCAAACCAGGTAACTCTTTAGGAAATACATCCGGAAACTCTCTAACAATAGGAATCTATTCCAAATCCTTTACTTCCTTTTGAGTATCTCGGACATAAGCCAAATATCCTTGGCACCCTTTCTTCATCAATCTCTTCGCCCCTAAAACTGATATCATATTATATGGTGCTTCACTCCGTTCCCCTTGGAACTCAAACTTCTCACCTGAAGGTGGCTTGAAGACTAACTTCTTCCCATTGCAATCTATGGTTGCATAATGCATGGACAACCAATCCATGCCCAAAATCACATCAAATTCTAACACAGGCAACATAATCAAATATACTTCTAAACTCTTTCCACTTATGCTAACCACACAAGATGGATAAAAATCATGAACTTCAATCTCTTCCTCTAAAGGAGTCGATATTACCAAAGCATTCTTAAGCAATTCACATGGCACATTCAATTTCTTAGCAAAACAGGAAGAAACAAATGAATGTGTAGCTCCTGAATTAAACAACACTCTAGCATTCAAAGCTTGAATAGGAAGAATACCTGTGACCACAGTGTTAGAAGTTTGGGCCTCTTGCTGCCTAAGAGCAAACACTCTTCCTCTACCTCTTCCCATAGGTGCCTGACCGGTAGCTTGATCAAAAGTCTGACCTGAACTTCTACCTGCCTCTAGAGTCCTACCCAACATACTATGGCCTACGTCGGACTGCTGACCAACACTCCTCTCCCTAACCATCTGAACTAAAGTCTGAGAAGACTGGGGTCTAACTCCAAAAGAAGGTTGTGGACAATCCTTAAGCAAATGACTATGCTATCCACATCCATAACATACACCTGACCCAAAGAAACAAGGTCCTTTATGAAGCTTACCACACGTAGGATAAGAAGAATTAGAAGTCCTAGGTGGTATAAAACTGGTTGTACCATAACTCATCTGAGAAGAGAATCTAGAGGGATTCGGCCTCTGCTGTGATCTCCCTGAAGGTCCTCTATATCCACTCTGAGAAGCCGGTTGGTGTGAGATATTCATACTCTTTACCCGATATCCTGCCTAGAGGAGCTTCCAATTTTTGCCTTCTTCTTCTCTTTCCTTTCTGATCTAACTTCCATCTCTCTATTCTCTATTACTTTAGCCTTATCCACAAGCTTTGAGTAGGAGTCAAACTCAAGAGCAGCCAAAAATTTAAATAATGCAGCTATAAGTCCTCTATGGAACCTCTGAATCCGAGCTGCTTCTGTAGGCATAAGAGCTGGAGTAAACTTACTCAACTGACTAAATGTCTTTGCATACTCTGAAACAGTCATACCAGGAGTTTGAACCAACCTCTCAAACTCAATAGACTTAGCATCCCTCACACTTTCTGGAAAAAACTCATTAAGAACCAACTCTTTGAATCTCTCCCAAGACAACTCTTCATGACCCCAAAGCATACCTTGAATACTCCGTTTAAACCAATCTTTAACTTCGACCTTTATCAAATATCCTACAAACTCAATTGCCCTTCTATCAGAGATTCTCAAAATATGAATTTTCTCCTCTATCTCCTCAAGAAAATCTGTAGGATCGACCTCACCTTTATACTCTGAAGGTTTGAGCTTCAAGAATTTCTCAAATGAAACTTCTTCATCCTGAGGTACCACTACTAGTGGGGGTGGAGGAACTGGAACATCAGGAACTACATGCACTGGGGGAGCCTACTGCTGCCTCTGCTGAGTAATGAACTCAGCTATCATCTCATAGTTACTCTGTAACTGATTCAACTGTTGGGCCATATAAACCACATTTACTTGTGGCTCTGGAGGAACATCATCACCTCCCACTCTATCCACTGACCCTTGTTCAGAAGGTAACTCTCTTCTAGGACGGCCTCTACCACGTCCTCTTCCTCGCCTCGGAGGCATCTCGATACTATTAAGAGAAACAACACAAACTTAGACTTAAAACACAAGATTAATGCAGATCTATACCAAAGGAATACACAACATTGACGTGACATGAATCCTATGCTCCATAGTTATCTTAATCAAGCGCTTATGCTAGGGAACTTGCACATCTATCCATCTATCTTATAATTATAAACCTATAGCTCTGATACGACCTTTTCTCACACCCCAACACCACCGGTGTGACGGTCCTAGGGCAAGGGTAGGCATAAGGCCATCATAAACCCGTAGAACCCTTAACTAACCTGTCTCCTACATAATAGCATATACTTATTCAATGCAAAACATCATATTTTATAAGTTATCATTTTATATCATAATATCTCCATTTGTTCCCTACTGATCAAAAGACAGTTCTTACATCAATATTGAACAAAGGAGAATCTACAAATGTCATTTCATATCTATCTACGGAGCTCTAAGAGAGTACATCTCAATAGACATAATTATATATATATATATATATATATATATATATATATATATATATATATATATACATATCAAAATAATATCCGGAATAATTACATCCAAGCTTCTTGTGAAAAAGAAATCAAGAAGCTCTATCCTTTGGATTAGCTCTCTCTTGAGCTACATTAACACCTCAAACCACAGAAGAGGGATGAACCTTCAACTCAATAAGATATGAACTACATAATGCGATAGGTAAATCAAGAATTTGAGTATCAAATCATGAACATATACATATACATATACTTGGCATGGAAGAATATTAAACTTATACTTGAAGAAGGATACGAGTGCTTACAACAAATAGCACTATCAAATCATGGTTCTCATTTAGAACATAAGAATGTCTGCAAAGGATGACATTATCAAATCACATATAAGATAGAACTGATATCATATCATAACATATCAGTAGCCTTGCTACCTTAACTTACACATATGCTTGCGCGGGCATATGCCTAGAGCTCATGGCCCCCTCTAGGTGGAACACTTATAAAAACCCTATCAGTTGAGCTCCCATTGTGCACATGGACTAATGAATTTACTCTCATTGGAAAAAGTATTCTATACTTATGTATATCAAAGGGTCATCATAATAAGATATTCTCAAAAATTCAGATTTGGTCAAGAGACCATTTATCATGCATATCAAAGGCTTATTCATGATCTTGATCTAAGAAAGATAACCAAGTCATTCTTACATATTAAATGATTGCATTAAGGAGGTTATCCAATAAAGGTTTCATATCATAAAGAATATATATGAATATTTAACAATTCATCTCATAAGGAGCAATATGTATTTATGTAATTCATAACTTACCTCTCAGCAAATTTTTCCACAATTTTGCTCAACACTTGATCAAATGAAATTCTTCATCAATTCCTTGAATTGTCTAAGCCTAAACAAAATCTCCAAATTTTACAAATTAGGGTTTTCTCAATAATGATACATAATATGGTTCCTTATAATTTAACCATCTTATAGTCTCTATTTTAGTTTCCTAACATCAATTTAATTCATCTGTTAAAGAAAATCTGGATATTAAGAACATAATTACTATTCACATCACTATTCATTAAAATTCATAAATTCTGGTACCTACCATATTACTCATAATCAATAGTCTTAAATGCTCATAATAGGCCCTATATAACTCATAAATAACTACTCTAACTACTAGAAATCTTAATCTAAAAAGAAAATGAAGTTTGGAGAAAATCACTTCATTCTCCAAAAATGAGCTCTTGAAGGATCTGGCTTGAAATGATGATTAAGCCTTTGAATGAATTAATTTAGTGATTTAATGCATTAATTCTGAGTATTAATGTATTAGAAAACAAATGGAACTGATTGGAGAGAGATAGGAGAATAAATGAAGAAGAAAGAAAGAAAAGAAGAGAAGTTATTGTGAAATAATGGCTACTGCATCTCTTAAAATAAGCTACTAACTCTCTAATGCTCCACTTCGCCAAATCCACTATGGCAATCCCACTTCGCCAATTCTCCACTTCGCAGAATTCCACTTCACCAATCCCACTTCACAGAATTCCACTTCGCCAATCCCACTTTACAGAATTCTACTTCACAGAATTCCACTTCGCAAATCCCACTTCGCAGAATTCCACATTGGCGATTCCACCTCGCCAATCCCACTTCGCAGAATTTCACTTCGCAGAATTTCACTTCGCAGAATTCCACTCCGGCAAGTCCACCTCGCCAATTTCACTTCGCAAATTTCATTTCGCAGAATTTCACTTCCGTAATTCCACCTATCCAGCTCGATTAACTTCTAATCACCTCGAAATCGAGGAGCCATCTCGCATTACCTATTTCTGCTGAGCTGAAAAACTTTTCTCATCAACTCGCACTAAACCAGCTCGCAAATGAGCTACAGACATCCAAATTCCTCCATTTTTTTTATCACTTAAAATAGACACTCAGGGGTCCAACATATTTAAAATCCAGATCAAAAAGAGATCTATACAATTTATGATGAATTTCTAAATTTCACCCAGACTTAACTCAGTCTCCACATTCTCAGAATAAACAAACAACTCAGACTTACTACAGGAAATAATGAACCAAACAAGCTCTGGTCGAGAAAACATATCTCCTCACACATACAGAATTTTATAAAACAGTTCTACAGACTTAAAGATAAGATATAAATATATAACTCTTATACTTTACACTTTTCTAAAATTATTTCTCTAAGATCATGAGAACTGACTTAGAATATTCTTTCTAAATACAGATTCTGAAATTTTCAAAACTCTAATCTATTCACAATCATCACAACAAATAGAAATAAATAAATAATTAAAAGTTATTACAGTGATACTGCGTGTAAACATTTAAATGGTATAAAATTATATATAAATTATGATAAACAAATTGCTAATAATAAAAAGATAATTATTATTTGCAAGTAAAATATACAAAAAGTGACAACAATTTATATAACATAATTTGTTAGTTATTATATAATAACATCATCCTTAACATAGAAGATAATTTAATATCTTGTTAATATCATTCTGAATTCACATAGCATATAATATAATTTAATTTGTTCAAAATATTATATATCAATCATTAACATATTATCTGATATATTATTAATAAAGGTGAGACCTATTTAACACTACAAATAATAGTAAGAGCATAATTTGTTACTTAATAAAAGTAACAAGTGTTTTGCAGTATGTCAAAAATTGTATCGTATCTAATGAACTCAAATTATAAAAGATATTGTAGAACTTAGTCAACTCATGAAAAATATTAAATAATGAATGAGAAATGAAAAAGGAAAAAAAAAATATTTGCATAAATTAAAATATAAGGTTTACATATTCACAATTTTAAAATATAAAACTGAAATTAATATGATAAAATTAATAAGATATAATAGCATATGAGAAAATGAATAATTTTATATTTTATAATATAAAACACAACTCTAATAAAAGGATTTAAGCTAAAATCAACTTTCAAATATGATAAAAATTTATCTCTAATTAATTATAACGAAAATGTATAATCTAACTATGAAACATTAAAAGCAAAAATGTTATGCATTTTTCAATTCATAAATTTATACAGCATATATTTAATCTTATCCTTGGCAGTCATGCCAAAATAATTACCCTTATTGAATTTTTTACTTTAGGAATAACTGATATAATTAAAAAAAAAAACAAGTCTAAACTAAATCTAGAAATAATAATACTTTTTTAGGAACGATTTTATGATCTTATACACTACTTTCATATTTAAAAATTATAAAAATGCCAAATTTAAATACATAATGTTAAATAATTAAAATAATAAAAAAGTAAACAATTAAAATCATAACTCAAGGAAATAGGAACTAAAAAAATGAAATATTACCAAGAATCACATATTCAAGTAAAGGTAATAGTCATAAGTTGATCATAAAAAAGACATACATAAAAAAAAAAAAAAAATAGCAATAAGGACAACCTTTTTAAATTTTATGTAATAAGAATAAATTACTAATTAGTTTTTAAATAATTTTATAATTTACAAATTTGAACACTTATATTACTCAATAATTAAAATTTAATTTTTAATCTTAATTTTACCGAAATGAGCATAATTCCCTAATTTATAGCATTGAACTATTTAAATACATATTTAATAATGAAAAAATCAATGAAATGTTCACAACGTTTAAGATGAGGATTTATAAACTAAATAGACAAATATATGCACATGCATCATCACCATCAAGAAGGGTGATAATTAGTGGAATCACCAAAATTATATACTTATATATATATATATATATGCCAAAGAAGTTACACGTTACTTTATTATATATCATTACAAATATTAATAATACGCAACCTAACAAAATAAATACAATGGTAAGACATACATACACCATGAAAGTATTCTTATATCAAAAGATGTAAGGATATTTAATATTATTATTTAACTTTATACCAACTTAAAAGTAACTTAATTAAATTGTTGCCCAAAAAATTTGGACCAAAATCTTGGAAATGCATTATCTGTCCGTTTAAAAAATCAAATTTTATAAGAATCCTTTTTAAATTAATACTATTTTTATTAATTTTTATTTTTTAAAATATGTAATTTATAAAATTTAATGCTTTTAGTATAAAAAATAATTTCAAACTAAATAGAAATCATATTATTTTATAAAAATTAATTTAATTTAATTCTAAATCTTTAGTCAAATTATATAAATATAATCTCCTAAAATTTAATATTATTAGTTATTGTTAAAAAAAAGAATGATAATTAAGAAAAATAAATAAATTAAATTTATTGTTTATGTACACAATATTTAAAATAATTTTTATAAAAAATTCAATTTTATTTTATTAATAGAATTAAATTAAATTAAATTATTCCAAATGAATTTTTCTAAATGAAGTATAAATTGGACATTTAACACAATAAATATTGCAACCATATGTTAAAAATTCAACCAAAGTTGATTGAATTTATTTTTAATAATTGAATTGATTGAGTTTATCTTTATTAATTGAATTAGATTGGTAGGTAGCTGATACAATCACCCAAACCACATTGATTTGGTAGAGAAGAGGATCAGCATAAGTCTGATAATTAAGCCAATAGAAAACACAAAGATTTATTCAGTGGGAGAGGAAATAAAAATGCCACAAATTAAAAGCAACAGAATTGTACCATGAGTCCTCCCACACAAATAACTCAGGATTAGAAAATACTGAAACATTGCCACCATGACAAGATTCATTTATGTTGTGGACAAAAAAAAATGTTTCATTCATGAACTGCAATATTAACATAGAATAAATTGCAGCAGGTAATTTTAAAAACAGGTTGCACATGTATTTGAATTGTTCAAATTCAATTCTTTTATGATATCCTAAGAATACATAACTGTAAATCATACTAAAAAATCTGTGAAATGTAATATATTAAACATTTTCATTAATCAATCATACTAATTAATCATAATGAAAGGGATAATGACTACTATTCATTCCTAATGGCATCAAGAGACCTCTATTTTTTTTTTAGATAAAAGAGGAATTTAATTATAAAATAAAAAGGAAACAATTACAAAGAAGGATAAGGAACCATCTTCTAATAATTGCCAAAAAGAAGAAGAAAGCTCTCCAAACTTGTTGAATTTTAGCTAAAACTATCAGCACATACTTGTATTGAAGTTTAAAAAGGAGGGAAATCCCATAACAGCTGCATAAGCAAAAGTATATCACTAAAAATCCTATGTTATATGCCCCCACCCTCCACCCCTTTCTTTTTCCTTCAAACATCGAAGATAAACCATTCCTTTGAGCAACCAAAATTCAAACCCAAATTGACCAAAAAGAGAGGTTGCGAAGAAAACTGAGTGCACATTAACTACTACCAAAATACATAACATAAACATTAGATGATAATGCCTTATTATTACAGGGGATAACATAAAAGTCTATAAAGCTCAGCTCAGCTTAACTAACCCTTAATCCCAAATCAAAACTCAATATTAAAGGGGATAAAGATAATTATTTTCAGCTAACCACCAACTATCATCCAAAATTACATCTCAAGCTCATATATGCCCCAAAAACAAATAGAATGCCAGCAAACCAAATAATATGAATTGGGGAGTCCTTTTCTCTCATTTTCCAGGGGTCCTAATTGTGTGAATGACGTTTGGTGCCGCTTATAAAAACGAAAAATAAGATTTAACAGTTAAAAAGACCATTGCAGAATTCTACCAATAACTTAACAATTTGGAGCACACAAAAATTAGCAACAAAACATACCCAAAAGAAAGGAAAGTAAACAAAAAAAAAATCATGGACTCCGAGATGAATTAAAAGTTAATTTGAATGAGAACAAAACATAATCTGATATCAGTTTTGAGACTACATAAAAACCCCATTAATTAAGCAAAAGCCTGTGCATCATATTACAAGTTATTTAATAGAACAAACCTCTACAACCATATATATATTTAAGGCCCTCAAAACATTTGCATTTTAGAAAAGGTATTATTTTTCTATTCAACAAATGTCTCGAATTACATATATCCATAGGTTCAAATGCAATTTACTATCTTTAATTTTATGAAAAATATTTACAAGTTACCGAGTGAAAAACAAACACACAGATGGAATCCACTTTTCCTCTAAAAACCAGCACCCATTTTGGAAACATGACAACCCATACAATGCCGGAAAATAAGAGAATTGCGACCCTCCACTCTGTCCAACTGTTATTGATGATAATACCAGTTCAATGATAGTAGGAAAATTTGAGTTCTTCATTTCTGCAGCTTTTTTTTCTTACCAAAAGAAGCTCACTCATTATTAATTCATCTTGTACAAAATACAATATTATATCTATGATCTTTCCAGAAATACCATTAAGCATCAGAAGAAAGCATCTTACTTGGAAATATATCAAGGTGCTTTAGTTTTTAGACCTCATAAAGTTAGATTCACTTTGACATGAATTTGTTGCACAGGTACGAGAAGGACATTAACTTTCAAAATACAAAGTGAATAGATTTTGAGAAGAAAAATTTAGACAGATTATAATAATGCACAATTGAACAAATTTTAAATGAATTAATTAAATTTATACCACAAACAATCAAGAGCATATTGATATCAATGGGAGAAAACTTCCGCTTGATCATTATTTCAACTGCTGATTTTATACTTTTTTTTTTCAGGGGAAGAACTGCCATGTTAAATTCCCATCCATCCCCTCAGTTTAGTTTTCACAAAAGAAGAGTGGCAGGCTTTTCCAATGAAGCTTCAATGTCCTCTTCTAACAGAAATTATTTGATGAAACCTATTTGATAATTGGCATGATGCTTATCGTGAATGAAGCCAGATTACTAACCTCACAAACGAGTTAGTTCTACTCTAGGAAAACACTCCATCTAGTTCATTCTTGATAAACAACATGAGGTCATGAACTAATGACTTCTTTTGTCTTAGGAATGGTTACTTCTAATGAAAAGAATTAATAGAGCAATATCTTACTATATAAAATCTTTGTAAGTCAATTCCCTGAGAAGAAGCCTTTGCAATAGAGATTATATCCACACGCAAGTTGATATAAATAGAACCTTTCCCTACTGCTTACTCTGGATAAAACTAAGAATAGGAAATTAACTTTTCAATCAATGTCTTAACTATGAGCATATGTGAGGGCTCGCTCGAGCGCTGCGGAAAACCAGGAATGCTCTTTTTTGGGTTTCAATCTCATGTCGCCGAAATGTCTAGCCGACTAGAAGTTTTGTTTATCAATTCACTGAAAAAAATTATTGTTTCATTTCTGTTTTGAAAAATGATTTGAGTTCAAGTTTATTTTGAAAATAGATTTTAAAGAGTCGTCACCTTAATTTTATTTTAACAGGAAAATATAAGGAAAAATCCGAAAATAACTTCAATTTAGTTTCCACAATGGATAAGATGCACTACACATTCGAACAGATATGAATTTGGGGACAAAATTTTTTATTTAAGAAATTCTGACTTGATTTTAAATTAATTCTAACTTAAAATTATAATTTTCACGATGATCAGTTTATAGCGTGGCATTTATATAAAAAGCAGTAAATAAATCATAAAGCAATAAAATATGCATCGAAAACAGTAAAGAATTATTATATAATCATCAATTGAGGATATTAACTCTAGTCCTTATGAGTTTTAAGTTAATCATATATTTCTCAAAATAACTGAATTTAAAACAATAAAAAGGGAGAAAATGATTTTAGGGTTTTTGGATTTGATGTTTGATTAAAAGCATGTCTACGTATCCCTTCGAATGGGAATCAAAATCCGGCATATTTCGCTTCTCTTATGAATGGTTTGGGGTGCCAAGGACTGCTTGAGTTTTTGAAATGATTTTGGGAAAATATGATTATACCTTCTTCCGGGTGCGTCGAGTCGATGGTGGTTGGATAGTCCTCCTGGATCGTAGTTCCATTTCTTGCTTAGTGGAGGTCCAATTAATTCAAAGAATTAGTCGAAGGCTTGACTAGTTACGGTTCAAAAAGAACCAAATGGCGGTGATTTTTCATTCAAGGAGAATTAAAACCCTCGAACATGAGCTTGGTCGGTCCTAAGACTCAAAGAGAATTGTAACTAATTTTGAATGGGTTGCTCAAAGAGAGTCTAGTCTAAGTCCGAAGATTCGAAAACTTAAGGAGAGCCAAACCTAATTAAATTGGTTGCTCAATGAGAGTCTAATCTAAGTTTGAAGTCCTACGGCTCAAGGATAGCCAGATCTATTTGCACGGGTTGCTGAAAGAGAGCCTAACTTAAAGTCTTAATTAATTTGGTGGCTCAAAGAGCGTTTAACCTAAAGTCTTAGACCTAATTTTATCCCCAATTTCTCAAAGAGAGAAATTAGAGAGAGATTTCTCTAGAGACAGAAACCCAAAGAGGGATTCTAGAGAGAGAGGCTCTCAACTTGGTAGGAATTTTTCAAAGAGAGAAGGGATGAAGCAAATAGAAGATAGGGATATTTATAGAGGCAGGAAAGGCATTTTGAACATTTTAGAGCCAAAATCCGCTAAAAAGGGAGCATGAAACGCCAAAAAGACTTGGTGGCAGCACCGCCAACCCTTCTTGGCAGCACTTGCTTGCCTTTTGGGCGGCACTTGCTTGCTTAGCTGTTGGTAGCTCAGCTTCGGGTCTTTTGGGTCTGTTTCGGGACTTTCGGGTCAGTTTTGGGCATTTTGGGTCTTTTTTTCGAGTGTCTAGGGCCTTTCGGATTTGTTTTGGATGGTTCTTGGTCTATTTCCGGTTGTTTGGATTTGCTTTAGATGATTCTAGGTTTATTTCCGGCTTTCTGGGCCTATTTAGGGTTTTCGAGTCTGATTAGGCCTTTCGAGTCAGTTTTGGACGTTCTGGGTCTGCTTTCTAAATGTCTCGGGCCTTTCAAATCTATTTCGGATGGTTTCAGGTCATTTTCGAACTATCTAGATCTGCTTTAGATGGTTTCGAGTTTGTTTCGAGCTTTTCGGGCCTACTTAGGTTTTTCGGTCTAATTATGGCTTCCTGGTTTGTTTAGTTCTTTCGGGTCTATTTTTGAATATCATTGTCACGACCCGACCCTATTGGGCACGTGACCGACACTAGAGAACGGAAAAACATAATGCTTCCAGAACCCGAGTAAGCCTGTCAAACATAGTCTCAATAATTTAACATCATTATTTTGCCACTCAGGACTAACATCATGCACTTAACATCATCAACTAAAGATTTCTACTTAATGGAGTAACGTTAGAATTACGATCATAATTCTAACACTATCATAAAAATATGGAGCTCTAGAGATTTTAATACAATGAATATAAATGAATTACATAATAAAATGAAATAATTCTACTGCCTGAGGAATAGAAGACATGAATACTCAACTTAAAAATTTAATTTTTGTGAGCTCAACCTGGAACCTGGAGAAAAATATTTGAACAAGGGTAAACGTTCGACTCAATGAGCTGATATACATTAATTTAACATGCAGGTCATTTATTATTCTACTTGAAGTGTCGCATTACACATAATCATGCATAAACATACATAACATCCATGATAGAAAATGTCTGTGAAATCCAACCTCATATATGTTTTTGTTTATCATAAATGGGGAGTCGACCCCCTCTTTTGGCTCTCTTAAAATACAATTATGGGGCCACGATGAGATCAACTCAAACCAAACATCCCTATACTCTCTTATCTATGTTCAGGAGCCACAGTGAGATCAATTCAAACCAAGCAATCCCTGTAATAATATCATCATTATATCATATCATGTTATATCATTAATGTTTTCTATGTTAATACAGTTGGATTCCATTTCATCTTATTTTTCATTGCAACCACATACATACATATCATCAACATCATATAATATGGGATAAACATATATCATGCTTCTAAATCTAATGGAATAGTGATAGCTTAAATATATATATATTATCATTCATACAATGCTCACAAGTGATGCATGGATACAAAGTTAAATTAAAACATATCAACTCAAAAATTTGACAATCATCAAACCGACTGGTCCCCTCAAAGAGCCATCTGACAGACAACAAGGAATATATCTGAAATACATGAACCACATGCGAGATTTATTAGAATAATATACAAATTCTGACTCTTCAATAAAAACGAGTTTCAAGAATTTGTCGAAATTTCGACAAAACCTCCCTTAAAACTGAACATAACCTTCTGAAATAAAAACAATAACACTTCTAATAAATATCTTATAATTTGACATCTAACACTATCAATCAATTGACCCCTCCTAAGTCTCCAACTCAACAATAAATATTTATAATTAACTTTGTATGTCTCAATCATTTGTTCTAAATAAATAATTAATTACTTATAACAATTAAATAAATATTCCAACTCAATTTCAATATTTAATCCATCAACACTGATGCACCGGAGATAACAATAATCATGAATAGCCCATTTACCGATACTTAATTTACTATATAGCTACCACTTCGCCAATAACAATACCCAATTAATTCAATTATCTTAATCTCCAATAAAATATTCCACTAATTAAAATAATTATTCACTAAGTCCCAATAAATAATCACACTAACATTTAATATTCCACATCTAATTACCTTAAAATATTTTTAATAATGCCACTATTAAATATTTTATCTCAATAATCCATTTATCAAACTTCAGTAGTTTATCTTAATTTAATCTCTTTTTATAGACTTAATTTAATTACTTATTTCATTAAATTTCCCCCACAATAATTTAACTTTCCAAAACCTAAATTTCATAAATATCGTTCATATAATTTCTATAATAATTTCAAATCAATATAATAAATTTATTTTAAATCTTACATTTCATAAAAACATAGTTATTGATAATTAACTATCCGCAAATTCTAAAACCAATACCAAACTTAATATTTTTTCATAATTCTCATCCAAATAATTTTTATAATAACTCCAAAATAATATAACAAATTTACTTTAATTTTTGCATTCAATAAAAATATTTAATTTTTGCATTCAATAAAAATATAGTTATCAAATTTTAACTGCCTAAATTCTTCAATACTAATATAAATATTCAACCATTTTCATAAATTTGTCTTCAAATAATCTCCAAATAATTGATAAATAAATTTAGAATAAATTTAAACCTACCTACTCAAAATTTGTCGAAAATCTACCCGTATCCAAATTTTTTCAGTCCCGACTTTGGTCTCCGATCGAGGCAAAATTGATGCCATTGAAAAGCTCATAAAGAGAGGAGTTCAAAAAAATTAGATTCACCAGAATTGGCCGCCGAAATTGATTGAAATCCGCAATTGAAGATTTGGTGGTTCTATTTTTCGATCTCCTTTTTTCGGTAAACTTCAGATAGCAAGTTGAGTATCAAAAGAAAGGTGGGATCAAGACAAAACCATAGGAATAATGATCACTCAATTTGGAGTTCAAATGAAAGAGTTATATGGCTAATTGAAATTTGTGACCAATATGGTCATGAGAATTATTTTGAACAGAAATAACTCATTAACTAGTAGTCAAAATTGAGCAAAATTAGTGTATATGAACTTTTCTCATGGCAATCTATACGATGGTATGAGAGGTGTCCATCACCTCCCTTCGGTTTGGCCGGAAACGATGCCAAAAAGTCGACCACCGACCATCTCCTCCTCTTCTTCTTCTTCTTCTTCTTCTTTTGCTTCTTCTTCCCGTTTCCAGTAAATTAAAATTTGCTGACAAAAGCCAATCTGAGACTGCCATGTGGTAGTCTCTGATTAGTCTTATTATTATTTTTTTTTGAAAATTTGTAAAAATTTTATTTTAAGTGTGAAAATTATAAATAAATAGTCAATAAATTTCTTATAAAATGTACTTCATTTTAACATACTAAAACTTAAAAAATAATATTTTTTAATTTAATAAAATTATTTAAATATGAATTTAATTTCTAAAAATTCTCAAAATAACAATAATAATAATTAAAACAATTTATTTAACTAAATGATTGAGTATAAAAATTAAATTATTAAATAACACATAATAATATGACACTAATTAAAATTAAAATTAATTCTTGAAAAATACCTTTCCTTTTTATTTTTAAATATTTATTTCTTTAAAATATAATAAATCCCAAAAAAAATTTTATATTTATAACTTTAATTAAATATTCATAAAATAATTATTATTTATAAATAGAACATAATTTTTAAAAATATTTCAAAAATATGGGTATTACAATCATTCTGCTCAACATGAGTTTGGTTTAGTTTTAAGGATTTCGAAGTCTGTGTCAAAGATTATTCTGTTTGGCACGAGTCTAGTTTAGTCTAGGGATGCCTAGTTGCTACACTAATGATCTGGTGCTTGTTTCAGAACCTGCAAAAATCTAAGTATATACAATGAGGTGAAAAAATCACGTGTTCATAGTTGAACATCATCATGATTGCTTTTATTGAAAAGTAATCATGATAATAGTGAATATGTACTACCACTGTCTGATCGGGCAATGGATCTCAAAGCTGATACTGGTGCTAAGGTAAGCATACAAGGTAGATGCAGAAAATGATGCTAATGTTAAGGCAAGCATACAAAGTTTTGTTCGAAAATACCATTGGTGCTAAGGTAAACACACAGGGTTTTGTTTGAAAATGATGTTGATGCTAAGGTAAACATACAGAGTTTTATTTTGGAAATGATTTTGATGCTAAGGTAAGCATGTAGGATTTTATTTGAAAACGATGTTAATGCTAAGGCAAGCATGTAAATTTTTTGTTTGAAAATGATGTTGATGCTAAGTAAGCATGCAGATTTTGTAAAATACCGCCGATGTTAAGAAATGCACACAGGGTTCTGTTTGAAGATGATGTTGATGCTAAGGTAAATGATGTTGATGCTAAGGTAAGCATGCAAATTTCTATTTAAAAATGATATTGACGCTAAAGTAAGCATGTAGAACTCTGTTTGAAAATGATTTTGATGTTAAGGCAAGCATGCAAAGTTTTGTTTGACAAATGATTTTGACACAAAGGTAAGCATGCAGATTTTTAAAAATACCACTAATGCTAAGGTAAGCACACAAGGTTCTGTTTGAAAATAATATTAATGCTAAGGTAAGCATGCAGAGCTCTATTTGAAAATGATTTTGACGTGAAGGTAAGCATGCAAAGTTCTATTTGGAAAATGTTGTTACTGCTAAGGTAAGCACACAGAATTCTGTTTTGAAAATGATTTTGATACTAAGGTAAGCATGTAGATTTTTGAAAATGTCACCAGTGCTAAAGTAAGCACACAGGGTTTTTGATTAAAAATGATATTGATGCTAAGGTAAGCATGTAGAGTTTTGTTTTGAAAATGAGTAAGTGCCAAGTTTGCTTGGGATTTTGAAAATAATTTTGGATTTGCTAAGGTTTGCTTGGGTTTTGAAAAAGAGTTTGATGCAACACAATTTGAAAAAGAGTTTGATGCAATGCAATTTGAAAAAGAGTTTGATGCAACGCAATTTGAAAGGAATTGGATGCAATTTTAGATGCCCCAAATTAAAAGGAGTTTTGAGTTCAAGTAGTTATACCTTTTTTATGATGATTTTAATCTTTTCCTTTACTTGTGCAGAGAAGAGTTTGTCATACTTACCATATGACTCGTGGAGTAGAGCTAGCTTTGTATTGATATTCAAGAGGAATGGCTTCGCCAGCCGGAAGATGCTCATTTGTGCCATCTGAAGGGCCATCAGCTTGTGCTTTCTTTCTTTTTCCTATCATGCATTAGTTCCAAACAAATATGAGTATGATACATGATGTTATGCATTTATATAAGTGATTTATGTTATGTATATGTGATGGTATCTTTTGAGATGATTTAATACTCCCGCTCTTGTTCAAATAAGATGCAGACATTTTGTGTTATTCTGAATGACTCATGCGACTACTGTGCAAGCTCATGGAAAGTCAATGCATTCATAAAGAAAAGTTATACAATGAAACACAATGAAATGCAATTGGATGCGTTGAAAAACCCTAGTATGCCCTGTTTTTGAGGGAAGGTGATTTGGGAGAAGGATGACTTGGTCACTTTAATGGTCTTTGAGGGTGAGAGATTTCAACTTGCTTGTCTGGTCTTGGTTTGGCTAAAAGGAGGTTTTGATGATGTTGTCATATTGTCGCTAATTGGAGCCATACTAAGTCCGGTATAGCAAGAAGGATTATTGAGGGTAAAACTTTCAAAGTGGTTAAACCATACTCAGTTTGGGTCTAAGGACTCATCTTGGATGGCTAAAGTCGATTTGGCTTCGAGTGGATTAGTCTTGTTAGGTCGGTTAAGGAAAGATTATGGTCATATTTGACCTGGAGTTGGATTGGTCCTATCGGGTTGGCCAAGGTCAGCTATGGTCAGATTTGGCCTAGAGTCTGGTTGATCCTATCAGATTGGTTCAGGTCACCTAGGTAAGGCTACAGTCAAATTTGACCTGAAGTTGGTCGGTCAAATGGGACATGGTTTTTCTATTATTGGTGTTATTTTGGGTTATGACCTTGCACAGCTTAGACAATTATTGTAGGATTGAAGGGCTTCGGTTAGTTGGCCCAGTTATCCTCCAAGTAAGAAAATGATTCTCCCTGTGGATAATTTTTATTCTTCTATCAGTTTGTTCTGCTTCTTTGATCTCCTTTCTGTTTGGGATTATTTTCGACTAAGCCACCCTTTCGAATTTTCAACTCGGTAATTTTTTTTTCTCTAACTTTTGACCAAGCCACCCTTTTGGGTTTTTGACTTGATGAGCTACTCTAATTTTTGCCTAAGCCATCTTTCTGAGTTTTCAACTTAACGAGCTCTTTTTTTTAGTTTTCCTCTCTGTTTGGAATATGATCTTGTGACCTACTCTGGTTCAACCCTGGCTCTAGTTTAAATAATGTTGGTTCACTCTGATTTAGTTTTCCAACAACTTTGGATTTCCTTGAGTCATTTTGATTTCGTTTTGGGTGGACCTCAATTTGCTTCCAACACAGAGTCATAGTGGACTTGTTAGCTTTTTGAACTAGTTTCCGAGGACTTGCTTTGGTATCGCTCCTAGTATGGAAAACATGGCGCCATTTCAAGAGATTTTATGAGCTTGCTATTGTAACATAATTTGTGGAGAAGACAAACGTAGCTATTCCTACCTATCAAAGACTGACGAGACTTTAGGTGTAGTGTTTTGAAGGTTTGGACTCGGTGAGGCTAACACTTGGGTCAATGATTTGACAAACTCTTTGATTTGGTGTTTGGACAGTTTGATTTAAGGAATGAAGACCTTGGATGACTTGCATCGAATAATGGATTTGACTTACTTAGCTATTTTGACCAAGCAATGATTTTATGGATGATGGCTTTCAAGAGATGTGCACCTACATGAGGTATAAAAGCAGCTTAATCGTATACCACTTTAGCTAAGAGAGAATATGACTGACACAAGATACATGTTGGATGTAGTTGATTGACAGATGGACACTAACTTGGAAGCTTTTCCAACTCTTAAAAAAGCTTTTGACACACAAGAGAGCGACTTTGAATGGTTGACTCAAGAGATGACTCTATAACAGACTCGAGATTATTGTATTTGAACTCTTTGCACTTGGACAAGATAAACTTTCTTCTTTTATGGATGTAAATATTTGAATGGTGCCATTTGACTTTGAAATCCTAATTTTTGACCAAGCCGCCCCTAATTTAAAGTCCTACGACTCAAAGAGAGCTTAATCTATTTGTACGAGTTGCTCAAAGAGAGCCTAACTTAAATTCTTAATTAATTTGGTGTCTCAAAGACAGCTTAACTTAATATCTTAAACCTAATTTTCGCCCCAATTTCTCAAAGAGAGGAATTAGAGAGAAAAAACCTCAAAGATAGATTTTTCTAGAGAGAGAAACCCAAAGAAGGATTCTAAAGAGAGGCTATCAATTTGGTGGGAATTTCTCGAAGAGAGATGGTAAAGGGGGGGGTGGGGGGTGTGTGGGGTATTTATAGAGGCTAAAGGGGCATTTTAGTTATTTAGGAGCCAAAATCTACCAAAAAAGGCTTGGTTGCAGCACCATTACCTGGTGGGGGTGCTTTTAGCCCTTCTTGGCAGCCCCTTCTTGCCTTTTAGGTGGCACTTGTTTGCTTGGATGGTGGTACCTCAGCTCCAGATCTTTTTCGGGTCTTATGGGTTTGTTTCGGGCCTTTCGGATGAGTTCTACTTTTTTTAGTGTCTCAAGCCTTCCAGATCTATTTCGAATGGTTCCAGGTTTGTTTCGGGATGTCTAGATCTACTTTAGATGATTGTAGGTTTGTTTCAGGCTTTCTGAGCCTACTTAGGGTTTCTAGGTTTGATTAGATGGTTTCGAGTTTGTTCCGGGCTTTCCCAGCCTTCTTAGGGTTTTTGAGTCTGATTATAGCTTCCGAGTATGTTTCTTAATGTTGTTATGCTCAACATTAGTTTAATTTAGTTTTAAGGATTTTGAAGTCTGTGTCAAAGACTGTTCAATATGGTATGAGTTTGCTTCAGTTTAGGAAAGCGTAGTTGCTTCGCCAATGATCTGATACTTGTTTCAGAACCTGCAAAAATTTAGATATACACAGTGAGGTACAAAAATCACATGTTCACAGCATCTAACTAGACAATAGCAACATCTAAAAAGAAAACAATAACTGCTAAAAGGAATCTGAGCACATTCCAGAATCTATAGCCCAAAACAACCTAATGATGAAAGCAACCTCACAAGCGAACTATAGTTGAGGCCATTTTTATATATAATAATTTGCTAGCAAGTTTCTTCTTAATTGTTTTCTTTTTCATTTGCCACTATGATATATCAATATTACAATTTTCTGTGAAAATTAAGTGTATTCTAAGTATTTCCTATTTTAAATTATCTACAGTTTGCAACAAATATATTCTCAAGATTCTCCAAATGGTCTACTTCTCACTACATCTATTTATGTTTACCTTTCAGATTCTAGTGACAAAGGACCATCTAAAAATATTAGGGTTGGATTAAACATTACCGTTAATTGTCTTGTAAAGTATATGATAAGTTTGAATATACATTAATCCCAAATTTGCTTTCAATACAAGGATTGGCAGGTTTACTTGTGAAACTAATGCTAAAATCAAATGGAACTGAAAAATAATCTGGCATATGCTCATATCATAGAATTTGTAATAAAATTTTGCCATACCAATTTTTCAATCATCACCTTAACCCATAACTAATACCGACAAATTATAAATTTCTATTACTAAGAAATTGAACCCATAACAGAACTTAAAATTTTATAAAAACTCAATTGAGATAAAATCTAATTTCAATTTACTGATGAAATAAATTAAAAATGTAATTTAACAATATATATAGCTTGGAGAGTAGGAAATACCACCAATTTTAATAGAAGTTTCGAGCTCCAAATAATTTAGCTGATTCAAGAAATTTTCTCTTTAGATTATTGAGAAAAAGCGAAAACAAACAAATTAAAAAAAGAAAAAGAAGAACAAGCATTTAATATGAGATTACTGAGGGAAAATGGAAAAATAAGAAATATATATATATAATTTCATCAATTGATCAGAAACACTCTTCTAAAGATAGCCAAACAAAGACTTACAGTAGAAACTCTTACTTTGAGAGTTCTATTGCCAGATAGTCAGAGAGAAAGAAGAAAAAGTAGAGGTTTGAGAAAGAAGAAAAAATGGAGGTCTGAGAATTAGGATTTAGGAAGGAAAGAAAGTACGGTGATGGGTTTTGTTAAAAAAAAAATCAGTCCTCATGTCCTTCATAATATGGTGATATTAGAATTGATTGGGTAAGAATTGCAAAAGTGATGATGGGATTTAGTAAAATCAAATCAATCTTTAAACACGGATCATATAGTTGGCAAACAGTATTGCAGGTGAAAAATTGACTAAAAAAATTATACTTTTTTTCTTGATTTTCATGGCTGAATAGTCTTAATTTTCATGGCTGAATAATCAGTCACAGCAAGTGAGATTTACTGAGAACCAAAAACACAGCTTGATTGAGATCCAGAACTCATGGACAAACTCAAAGACTATAAATCCCCATATGCCATTACACTAATAGCCCTAGATTCAACTCCATTTTCACCCGTGCAACTCATCATCTTCTGATGTTCCATTGCTTGGTTACTTAAGTAGTTTCTTGAATCTGAATTTCTCATTCCACTTATACTATCATCTCCAATTGTTGGAAGCTGAAGATTATTGAAATTTGAAATATGGATTTCTTTGGGCTCTTCTGAAACTAACATTTCATAACTTCTAAAACCTAAAAGAAGTGAAAAAAAAAAGAGAAAAAAAAAAAAACAAAATAAATTGTTCGTGAAAAAACTTAAAACCTAAAAGAAGGGAATAAAAAAAAGGAAAAAAACAAAATAAAGTTGTTTTGTAAAAGCTTAAAACCTAAAAGAAGGGAACAGAAAAAACGAAATAATATTGTTGAGGTTTGAACACAACACCAAGCAAAAAATTAGAATGCTTTAACTATTACACCACATGCATGACTTTGTAATTATAATAATATATAAAATAACTTTGCTGAATGAACAATACAACAACCCATCCTCTTTTAGTATAATAATAATTAATCATCTTATATTAACTTTTATATTATTTTTAAGGTTACATCACCATTCGATATCTGAAACTAACTTTTTAAACAGTTTTTTTTAGTAATATTGCATTTTCTTCTATAAAATCAAAATTTGTATGATTAAAATGTCTTTATGCGTTTTTGTAAATTACACTTTATTTCTTATTTTTTTTCAATTCTTCATTTATATAATAGAATTAAATTAAAAATTATAATCATAATATTTTCATATTAATTTAAAGAATAAAAATGAAATTAATTTTAAAATTTATTATGATACTATCAATTTAATTTTAAATTTTGATAAAAATAATTAGATTTTTTACTTCATAAATTTGAAAAATTACTAATAATAATTAATTATTCAATTAATCAAATTTATAAACTTAAAAGTTTAATTAATTTTGATTGAAATTAAAATATTAAATTAATAACATAAGATTTATTTTATCTTTAAATTAGCAATAAAAAATAATTTTTTATAATTGTAATTGTGAATAAAATTTTAAATTGAAATAGAATTAAAAAAATTAAGAGTATAATAATTAATATTTTTTAAATCGAATTGGATTGATCAATTCAATCGAAAAAATAAAAAATTAGAGTTGGTCTATTCGAAAAAGCATTTACTTAGATCCAATGACCCAAATAAAAATTGGATCCGTCTGGTGATCCAAATGACTCGGATCTAATTTTCGGATCATCCGAGTTATAAATTTTTTTTTTTTTTTTTTCACAAAACAATGCCATTTTGTCTAAACAAAATGGCACCGCTTTAGTGCAACACATGTGTAGTATCCACATATTAATTTAATTTAATATGGATCATTTCTCTATTGTGATTATCCATTTTCATACTGTGATTGGCCCTTCCCCTAGAAAAATTAATTTACTATTATGTGAATTAATGACACACATTAATCTTAGTCAAAAGGCCAAGGTATAACTAATGATAATTTGAATTTCACTATTTATAATCATTTGTCCTGTGTTTTTCGTTATATAATTTCGATATGGGATTTTACTAAAAAATGTATATATCAATGCCCCGAATCTGAGAGTATGTGATCGACATTAGAAAATAGATAAGTATAATATTTCCAGAATTTGTAGTTAGGCTGACTGAACATTAAACGATAAAAACAAGTATATGACATTTATAATTGTTATAAAATTAGGGTTATGATCCACCTGTCAAATAAAATTTGAACTCTCATAAAATCATTGCCCATCAAGACTACTAAATCCATCATATCATTATCATTACCTTAAAAATAATTTTACTTGACAGGTCGCCAATGAAACAGAAAAGCCCAACTATAATCTGATTAAAACAACCCAGACTTTCAAGAAATTTAAAATAGAAAAAACAAGACCAATACGATAATAACAATGCGAAGCTTTAGATTAAGAATATAAAACGAAATGATAAAATACACAACCTTCACTGCAGGAGGAAAAAGGCAGAATCGACTCAATAAAATCTAGCTTATGACACTCACTTGTAAACTGAAGAAAAATAGATGAACAATAGTGAGCACTCGACTCAGTGAATGATACTATCTAATATACTTATCTGGTGCCATCTAATTATTTTATAAGTGAAATGTTCATGCAACGTGGCAAACAACCAAATAATCACATAATCCAATAAAAATAGGAACTAGTCAATAAGAACCACCATCAAATCTATATAGGAAGCTGATCCCCTATACTTGACTCTCTTACTTTAATATTGTCTCTTAATTCTAATATATTGGATTCCAGCCGTCACTAGATTTAACCAGGCAACGCCGAGCGATGAGCAAGTCCCCAAGCTGTCATACATCGATCATAACTCATCTAATCATAATCATATCCCTAACTAGTAAACTATGTGACCCTATATCATCTTAATCCCATCTAGCAGCCACACGTAATATGTAATATAATTAATAATGCAGCAATACACAAACACATGTCTCTAATTAATTACTAATATTAATGTGTGTGTGTGTGTGTGTCTATATATATATATATATATATATATATATATATATATATATATATAGGAAAATATATTAAAAAGTATCACTCACAGACTTGACGACTGTTAAACTGACTGGTTCTTGACTAACAACAAGAAAGATATCTGGAATCATTAGAACAGAATACGAGAATTATTAAAATATTGAGTCTGAAATTTAAAAAAATGGCTTTTAAGAATTTGCCGAAATTTCGGCTGAACCTCTCCTAAAATAGGATTTAACTCCCTGAAATAAAAACGACAATACTTCTAAATAAATAGTCCATAGGTCCATATCCACATCCATTAATCAATTGACCCCTCAAAAGTCTCTGTCTCAATAATATATATTTATAATAATATTGCTAGCCTCAATTATCTGATCTAATTAGCTAATTTATTATTTATACAATCTAATAAATATTCCAACTCAATTCTAATATTTATTTCATAATTAGCGAGACTCCATAAATAATAATAATTTCAATTAAACTATATACTGACACTTAATTTATTATATAATCACCACTTCACCAATTAATTTATTTAACCATTAATTTAATTATCTCGATCTCCCAAAAATAATTCTGATAAATTATTCTGTTAATTCTTTCTAATATCAATACCCAATTAATTCAATGAAATAATTATTTTTCGACTAATTCTTAATTTTAATGTTTAATTATTTTAAATAAATAATTATTTGAATAAAATAATGTAAACCCATAAATATTTTTATATTCTTTAAATATTATTAAAATATTATTATTTCTCTATAAATTATAATTTTAAAAATAATTCAAAAATTTGGGCCTTACAATTCTTCCCCCTTAATAAAATTCATTCTAGAATTTCCCAAATTAACTTACAATATGCTCATACAAATTGTATTCATTATGCTTCCGCTACACACTCCTATCTGTTTATGAGGTATTTTACTAAACTAATTAATTTGTGTCTCCCATAATCCACTTAGCTGATAATTATCTCTTACCAAATTCCATTAATGCCATACTTACATTGTTTCTTACATTAACTTAATTATTTATATTCCTAAATAATTCTTCAAATCTAAATATTGAATCTCCAAAAACTATTATCCATTACATCGATACCTCTCTTTTTGTAAACTCAATAACTACTAAAAAACTTTAATTTTATTAATAAATAGTTCTCCAATATTATTATTATCTCTTACAAGTCTCCTTAAGTTATCTACATACAATTTATCTCATACCAAGCAAAATCTATAAAGTTTACAAGTACTTGTTATATCATAATGCCTAAGCGTATAGACCTTTACAAAATTATATGGATCAAGTCCTTTTTCTAAACCATCTTTCCCCTAAACAAGGAAAAGTCCAATAATGCCTTTATCATCTCAATATACCAATTTATACTCAAATCCTTATTATTACCATACATACAACCAATGCTAGTCTTACCTAAACATTACATCACCGCTTCATCGATGCTAAAACAATCTTACTCTACCAAAGTCTACGGATAACGCAGAATTTTAAAAGTAAAGATACTCAATAAGACGAGAATGATTCCTATGCTCCGCATGTTACAAGAACTTAGACCAACAATGAGTCCCACAACTTTGAATATTCCACAGGTCACAAGACCTTTACTATGATACAATCTTTGTCACACTCCGAACCCAAGGGCACATGACCGACATTAGAAAAACAGGTAAGCATAAGGCTTTTAGAACCCTAGTTAGCCTGACTGAATACTAAACGATAAAACTGACACGTGACAGCTATAATTATCATAAAACCAGGGCTATGACCCACCTGTTAAGGAGAATTTAAACTCCCATCAAATCATTACCTATCATGACTACCAAATTCATCATATCATCATCATTACCTTAAAAATAATTCTACTTGATAGGTCGCCAATTAAATAGAAAAGCCCAACTATAGTTTGATTAAAACAACTTAGACTTTCAAGGAATTTAAAATAGGAACAACAAGACCAACACGGTAATAATAATACAGAGCTCTATATTAAGAATACATAATGAAAATAATAAAAATACATAACCTTCACTGTCGGAAGAAAAATGACAAAATCGACTCGATAAAATCCAGCTTCTGACGCTCACTTGCAAACTGAGGAAAAAATAAATAAATATGAGTAATTGTTCGACTCAGTGAATTATACTATCTAATATACCTATTTGTTGGTGCCATCTAATTATTTTATAAGTGAAATGCTCGTGCAATGTGCCAAACAGTCAAATAATCACATAATCAAACAAGGATAAAAACTAGTCAATAGAAATCACTCTAAAATTCGTATAGGGAGCCAATCCCCTATACCTGACTATCTTAGTTTAATATTATCTTTTAATTTTAATACATTGGGTCCCAGCCGTCACTAAGTTTAACCATGCAGCACTAACCCATTTGGCAGCAGCGCAGAGTGATGATCAAGCCTCCAAGCAGTCATATACTAGTCATGGCTCATCTAATTATAATTATATCCATAACTAGTACGCTATGTGGTCCTATATCATCCTAATCCTATTCAGCAACCACGTGTAATACATAATACAATTAATAATGCAACAATACATAAACACATATCTTTGTCTCTACTTAATTACTAATATATATATATATATATATATATATATATATATATATATATATATATATCACTCACAGACTTGACGACCGCCAAACTGACTGGCTCTTGACTGACAACAAGAAAAACATATGGAATCATCGTAACGGAATATGAGAATTATTAAAATAATTATTCAAACACTAAGTATGAAATTTAAAAGAAAGGACTTTTAAGAATTTGCCGAAATTTCGGCAAAACCTATCCTAAAATAAAATTTAGCTCCCTGAAATAAAAATGACAATATTTCTAAATAAATAGCCCATAAGTCCATATCCATATCTATTAGTCAACTGAACTCTTTTGGGTCTCTATCTCAACAATATATATTTATAATAATATTATAAGCCTCAATTATATGATCTAATTAATTAATTAATTATTTATATAGTCTAATAAATATTTCAACTCAATTTTAATATTTATTTCATAATTATCGAGACTTCAGAAATAATAATAATTTTAATTAAACCATATACGACACTTTATTTACCATATAATCACAATTTCACTGATTAATTTATTTAACCATTAATTTAATTATCTCGATCTCCTAAAAATTATTTCGATAAATTATTCCGCTAATACTTCCCAACATCAATATCCAATTAATTCAATGAAATAATTATTTTTGACTAATTTTTAATTTCAATTTCAATTATTTTAAATATATAATTATTTCTTTAAAATAAAATAATATATACCCATAAATATTTTTATATTATTTAAATATTATTATTTATCAATAAAATGTAATTTCTAAAATAATTAAAAAATTCAGGAGTTACAGCATAGGTCAAGGCTAAAACTAAAGCTAATATCCATGTCATAATATATTAAAATTGGTTACTCCCTTGAAAATTACGCGATAGATAGAAATCAATTATTTGCCTATTTAAATTTAAAATATCGTAATCACTTTATTAATTTAATTTTTAAAATATATGAGATAAATTTTTAGAATTAATTTAATTAAAAATTTAATTTGATTTTATTGATTAAAATTAAATTTTTATAATATAACTTTTATTATAAATTATTTATTTTAATTATAAATTATTATTTTTTAACATTATGAAAGAAAAATTAAATATGAATCTATTACTCAAATCAGATATATATAAAAGATTATGTGTAAATGTTAATTTTTTTAAATAAAATATTTTATATAATATTCAATATTTATGTATAAAAATATTATATAATATTAATTTAATTTTATATTTTTTATTAATTAATTACATTTTAATTGATTTCAATTAATAATTTTATAATATTAAATTTTATTATTACTAGCTAAAATTATGAAAATTATATTTCAATCTCAATAATTTAGGTCCCGTTTAGTTTAATTGTTCGTAGCAGCTATTAACTGTTGTTAATAACTGTTAGCTAGTAACTGATAATTGATAATTGGTGACTATTATCTAATAATTGATTGTTGTAAGTATTTGATAAAATTATTATTAGCTATTAACTATTAATATATTTAATGACTATTAAAAATAAATATTAATATTATTTTTAAATAGGAATTTTTTTTAAAAAATCTAAATTAAAATTATTGTAAATAACATATTTTTGACTATCTAATAATAGTTACATCAACAAGTTTTGCCAAATATTCACTTAGTGATCTTCATTATCAATATATGTATTAAATTGGTTTAATTTCGATTCAATTGATTCGATTCGGATTGAATTTAATTTTTGATCTTGTCTTTACCCATTTTAAGACTAGAACCATGACAATTGTAAAAATGCATAAAATTTAGAGTAAATTTACCTATTTGGCAACTAGAAGAGTTAAAGAGCCAAAGTTTTCCCTCTCATATTCTTCCAAACAGTGTGTTATAATTCTTTGCCCTAGCGACCCAGAGATAAACAAATCTGCGTATCAGAACACAGTTTGGGCTCTCAATCCTCGCATTTTGCTTCGTTACTTTCCATAAATTCCATCTCTATCATCATTCCAGTTTTCTTTTTAGAGGTAATATTTCGTAATTGGATTTTTATTTTCCTTTTTTCTTTTGGATATTTATCCTTTTATCTGAGCTTTTGGTGCTAATACAAATTGTTCGAAGTTAATACCTGTTTAAGAGGTAAGCTTGTTAGGGATTTGTTATGTTCGATTCTTCAACACAAAAAATTATTATGTTCCTCACAGTTATCTTAATAAATTCTCATGGTTGCTATCAATTTCGTGGAATTAATAAAATAGAATTTTAAATGAATTTATTTATAACGAATGAAATTTTAACTAACTCATTTGTAAATTCACACTTGAGATGTTCAGTATTAGTGAAATTTTTAGAATGAATTTTATATTTAATTCAAATACTAAAATTCATTTCCCAATGAACTTTTTTTTTTTAATGAAACCCATTTTCATCTGTTTCAATCATTATAGAAATGTATGGATTTGCAATGAATTCTATAAAAATTCATGGAACTTTTATACCAAACAAGCTCATTAATTTTATTTTTTCTTTTGCTTTCCCTTGTAGCTACTTAAAGTATTATTAAAATCTTAAGAGACTCTTGTCTGGGTATCAATTCTTTTATGAAGTTATTATTATTATTATTTTTACTACTACTACTTATTTAGGATGCAGCTATAATTATGTTTGTTTTCCAGGTTTTTTTTGTCCAATTTTACAATTGTTAAAATGGAGTTTGATGAGTATGATTACTTGGAGAAAACAGTTGAAAACCCTGAACCCCATAAGCCCAAGGAAACTGCCAATGGTGGTGATGATACCGTGAAGCTTGGGGAGAAAGATAGCATTAGGAGTTCGAAATATAAAAACAATGAGAAGGATGATGGGGATGATGATCGTCATCACTCTAAACGTCTAAAAACTGGGGATGTATCTCGTGATCATGACCGGCATAAAGAAAGGGGTTCATCTTTTCTTCGTTCAAGATCTCAAGATGGAGAAAGGGATCGACGTTTGAGTAGCCGGAAATATAAAGATAGGGAGGAAAGAAATGGGAAAGAGAGAGACATGGATAGAGAAATGGGACGAGAGCGTGATCAAGATAGGAGGAAGCGTGATCGTGACACTGAGAGGGACATGGTCAGGGAAAGAGAACAATCACATCGAAGCAGGACTCAATCAGAAAGGCAGCTGAGTGATTTGGATGAAAGAGACGGAGAAAAGAGCCGGGACAAGGAGTACAAAGAAAGAGGAAGGGAGAGAGAGTCTAGAGAGCAGGATAGAGAAATCAGGTATTCCTTATTTTATGTTTATGTACATTATAACTATCTATATTTTTTTTTTCTTGCTGCTATAATGCACTGCAGAATGTATTATTATTGAATTAACTTCCAAAAGATTGTTCTTTGGTCTTTTGAACGTTCGTCTGAGTTATGGTTTTTGAAATCCCTTGTTTGCTTCTCCTCTTATTCAAAAATTTCACTCCTTTTTTTGTTTTTTAGTGGTGGGGGGTTTGGGCAGGTTGTGAGAGGTGGGGTATGGAGTTTTAGATGTAATTAGCTTTCCTATGCACATGAGATGAGAAGTATTCCACATGGGAAGTGAGAAGTATGCAAGGAGAATAATTATGACCATTGAACACCATCTACTTGATGCTATATGAACTGAATTTTTGGTTTATTTTTCTGTTGTTTTGTTTGGAAAAATTGTTCTTAATTTACACCTTTGGTTCATTCCCAGAAAAGAGTCTTCTATCTTTCTTTATCAAAGTTCTTGATTAGGGTCTCTCTTTTGGCATTCTTTCTGTCTAATGCTATATATTTCTTTTTAACTTCTATGCTGTGTATCAGTGTCATTTTTGCATGGTTCTTTTTTATTCAGCTGTTTGTGATGTATGCTGGTTATTAGCATGAGAGTGACAGACCTCTTTTCCCTTTCCTTGTTTCTCAGTTGCGTCGAGTTGCTGGGAGAGAGCTGCTTATTGGATATTTAGTTTTCACTAATTTTAGATGAGAGTGGGACTGAAATGATATGTTTTTAACTGGAAATTTTTACAATCCTAATGATAACCTTTTCAGATATTAGAATGTTCAGATTTGCTTGTCCTTGATATGTTGGGGTTATTTTCATGACCTGCCTAAGTGTTAAATATGGTTCCGTGGCCTTTACATACAAGAAAGTTGGTCGAGTTTTTATTTTGATATTGACGAATTGCATACTTTTTGAGTCTTCTGAGCTTTTCCTTAATGACAACATGTGTATGCCTTTATGGAGAAATTTAACATTCCTTAGGTGATATATGAAGAAATGACTCGTTAATGTCTTCATAGACTTTGTGGAATCATTTAAAAGCTTGCATTGCAAGATTGAGTTTCAGTGTTAAGGTGTTGTCCAGGGTAGTGATGTCACGCTATGATTTACATTGTCCTCCTCCTTTTTTCTTAGTAGCTTAGTTGAATTTATTCTGTTGCAGAAATGCTGGTGAATTTATGGACTTTGCTTCAGGGAAGCACTTAATCTTTTAGTGTTTGTGGGAAAATCAGGGTCCAATGTGTTTTGGTTTGCCTATATTCACTTTCCCTGTTTTTGTGGGTGGATTGGTTGGATAGTTAGATACACTATTATTTGTTTCCTTGTCATAGCAGGGACAAAACTTTTGGTGTTTCTCTACTAAGTGTTTTTTATTAGCCAAAAATTTCCAGATTTAATTTTTTTTTAGCTCATATATTGTTTATAAGTAATTAAAGAAAACAAAAGAACAAATGAAAAGGGTTTAGCGCAATGCTTAAAAAGCTTAACATTTCTTCATACAGACTAGGGTTAGAATCTAACTCTTGACACTTTCCATTCTTATTTTATTTTATTATATTTTACTTGCTTTTTTATTTTCACAAGATTTCAGAATATTACAATACACACACACACACACACACACACACACGCACACACACATATATATATATATATAATAAGAAAAACAAAAGCAAATGGATAACATTAAATAAAATAAAATTGAAATTAAAGATTTACTGAATTTTTTTAAAAAATAAAAATTGATTTATTTTATGTATATAATTATATATTTTACATCTTATAACTAAAGCTAAGAAACACTTTTAATTTCGAAACTAAAAATTTTAAACTTTTATTTTTTATTAGAAGTACGACATAATTAAAGATAAAAATAAAAGTAGAATTTTTGCATATTTTCTTGGGTTTTAAAATTGAAATTGAGACTAGAAAATTACCAAAATTCGAAAAAGGAAATGATATTAAACTTAACAATCATTCGAATATATTTTTTTTTAAATCAAATTTAATTCCTAAACAACAACTTAAAAATCTAAAAATTAATAGCAACATTAAAACTTATATATATTTACCCTTCCTAAATTAAAGCGACATAACATTTTATTAAAAATATTTAAAATTAAAATAAAAAATTTGGTCAAAGTATAGTGTCTACCCACCACTACAATACAATATATACATATTGAGTCTTTATTTGTAGACTATTATACTTATTAATTAGTTATTATTATTAGATTTAGTGATTTGTGTCAATGTTTGTCATTTTGCAATTTTTTTGGACAAATTGTGTTGCGGTTGGCCGTTACTATTGTGTTATGGCGGTGACGACCCTGTTACCATTACACGTAATCGCGATTTAAATCTATGGTCTCTGGTGTGCTCCACATGGTTTTATTCTCTTGGTCATGAATCCGTGATTTCTTAAGTTGCTCTCCCTCCCCCCATCCCCTTCTGTTCCCCTTTCCTCATCTATTTCAATTTGGAGATATCTCACTTTTAAATTGTTTTGCCATTTCCTGCCCCTCTTACAGGAGGGATAGGGAGGGGGTGGGTTCTCATAATAGCCAATTAGCCAAATATTTTTCTGCAGTCTTAAATAGCATTACTGGTGGTGCATTTTGTAATGTGCTGTTCTATTGCTGCACTATTGTTACAATGTTTCAAATAATTTTATGATCATAATCTTAAATTTCTAGGTTCAATCTTCATCTTCATGTGTTATAATAATGCTTTTGTAATTTCCTTATTGGTGATTGTTAAATTTTTAATTTTTATATGAATGGAGAATATTAAGCACACAAACACACACAATACATATTGAAATATTGGGTGCTATTATTACTAAAAAGTTAGAACTAGCCAATTAGGTGATTGGTTCTCACCATATATAACATTTATATTTTCTATTCTCAATTAATGTGGGATTATTTTAATAGTAATAAAAAGTGGTCAATGACATTAGTTAAATGCTTCTTTGTATTGATGGCTGGCAATAGATGAATGCTTCTTTTTACATTGATGGCCTTTTACTTGGGGATACACTACTTTTCACTGGAATATAAGTTTTAACAGGTTTTAAACTATTGCAAATAGGTCCTTTGGTATTGCCATCGATACAACTTGGTGATGCTGTTTCCATTTAAGATAAATGTTTTTATAGAAGGTACAGATTTATTAATTCATCACTTCAACTTGAATTTTGTACAAGATTACTTGGTCTCAATTTTTCCACTCCTCTTAGTTCCATCATTATTCTCTTGGATGGTTCTGAATAAATTTTAATGTCACATCTCTTAATTTCATCATATGCTTTCATTGGTCCTCTTATGTTAACTTTGTGTAGTTCCCTGCAGGACTATGTTACAAGGGTTCGTCTTCTTTACCCATAGTGGAGGAAATTTGATGCCATTTTGGATTGTTCTTTTTCGAGTTTCATTTATTATGAAACGATGTTTTTAATTACTTGAAAAAAAAAGTTTTTCTTTCATTTGAAGGGAGGAGCAAAGCTTTATGCTATTGTTTGCTTCATGAATGTCCTGGATCCTGGCATGTTCTACCACTGGTAGTTTTTGTTGATATTTTTGCTACTGGTCAGACAGTTATGATCTTTGATTTTCATTTCATTGTTTTGCAGAAAATACAAAGAAAAAAAGGAAGAAGCTGCAGAGCTGGAAGCTGATCCTGAACGGGATCAGAGAACAGTATTTGCTTACCAGGTGAATGCAGATCATAGTGTATCATCAAGCCTTTGATTTACTATATATTCCCAGTCTTTTTGATATCCATCTTATTATTGGTGAACAATTTTTTACAGATATGTTTGAAGGCAGATGAGAGAGATGTCTATGAATTTTTCTCAAGGGCTGGCAAGGTTGGCAGCTATCTTTTTTACTGTTGTTTTTTAATTCCCCAGTTTCTATCCGAATTTTGTTCTGTGAGATTTTTGCTAAACATAATCTTTGTACCATTGCACTAGGATTTTAAAGTTCCAATTGTATGATAACAGATAAAGTGGTACCTAAGGTGGTCCTGAAAGTTTGATAAAATTGAAAATAAAGGCTGAAAATTTAAGAGTTAAATGTTGAAAATTTTAAATTGCAAACTTGTTTAAAAGACCAATGATTGAATGTATTAGCATAAATTTTAAGTTACAATATATAACAATGTTTTTAAGTGAATTTTAGCTTAATTGAAACTTTTAAGGGATATGTGTAGTTAAGTTTTACCAAACAATAAAAACATTGAAAATTATAATTTTAAGTATTGCATCATGTTATTGAACCACGTAATTTACATACAAGGGAGATCTATTTATAAGTAGGGTTCTAAATAATGAAACCAGTTGTCATAGAATTGGACTAAATTAGATTGAATGGCTACTGTGAATTTTTTAAAGTAGCAAAATGACATGAACAAAAAATTAAATCAATAATTAACCAAATCTGTGATATATCAAACACTGCACATTTGAAGAAACAATTTATTGAATAATAAAACATGACTTACGGTTAATTTGGGGCTTCTTTTGAAAATTGCGTTTTGACATTTTCTTTAATTTTTTAACTACTTTTTGTCAACCATAATTTCATAAAAAGCTAAAAAATATAGTTTTTCCCAAACCATGGTTTTCTAAGTTCTAAATAAAGTAAAAGGAGTTTGGCAATAGTAGTTTAACCGTAATGCCAAATGCATATTTACTCGAAAGAATTGATGCTCACATAGCATAACAATCTGTAGGCCTAGCAGTAAATCCAAAAAACTCTGTAGATTTAGCAATTTATAGTTGGAAAAAATGAATCCACAAAAATTACAACGGGTGGAAGATAATTACTTTATACCAGACTGTTTTTCTGCAAGCCTTGTATTTAAAAGTTGAGGTCAGATATTAACAATTTTGGTGTCAAAATAAGAAAAATTGGAGTGTCTGTTGGGTGAGGTCTCAAAAACTGGGTGGGTGAGAAAAAGCTCCATGAAAGAGTGCCAACTGCTTGAACTGGTGTAGTGTGGTTTCATTTCTCATGTTGTATTCCTTAGTGGCCATTAGGAGCATTTCAGGTGACATTTCGTTGTGATTTCCCAAATAACAATAACGACCCAGGCAGAATTGAATCAGCATGGTAAATCCCGTTACAGGGGCATTTGAAACCCTGGCTATGCTTTCACAAAGTAAATATCTTAAGAGTAGTAGTATAAATGAAGTTCAACTTGGTGATGCAATCAATCCAAGTTGAGTCATCATAGTGTACCATTCAAACTTGATCCAAGCTTTGATCGAATTTACTATTAAAAGTCTATATAAACTTGTTTCTATTCCCAAATTAAATCTTGAATAAGCTCTAGTAAGCCCAAGGTTGAGCTTGAAATAATAAATTCTTATTTGAATATTACATGTAATATAGTAACATTGTTAAAATTATATAAAAAATTGAATATTCAATTAAGTTCACGAGCTACTTGAGTCAAGCATCGTAATACCCAAACTGGCTTAACTAGAGTAAAATCAAGTTGAATTCAAATATTTTGAGAGTTGAGTCCAAGTAATTCACTAGTGGTTTGACTGTTTTACATCCCTAGTTCATGCAAAAGCATTGCAATGTTTTAGTAACAACAATTACTTTTTTCTTCATTATGTGCATGCCTAAACTAGGTTAACTCTTTTTATTTAATTTGTTCCTTCTATGTTCTAACATTCTTATCTTTGAGGTGCGAGATGTACGTCTCATAATGGATCGCATCTCAAGGCGTTCGAAGGGAGTTGGGTAAGTTTAAACTGAGACTTGGTTGAGTTGAATGGAATAAACAAATTGCTTATACTTGATTTACTTTTGATTAGCAGCTACTAACAGTCTCTTTTTTCCAGTGTTTAAACCAATTGATCTTGAATAATTTGAAACAAACAAAAATTTTGAGTTTTGATAATTTTGTTTGTGTTTTTTATAAGCTATATAAATCTCATTTTGTGGTTCCATTGGCTAGTTGAGCTTTTACTTGAGCAAGCTGGACTGCTGGAATTTTATTTCACATTTTAGGCGGTGGTTGTGTGGATTATCTTAGCATGCAATAATAATGTTTTGAGCACTTGGACTTTTGGGAGAGTGGTCAGTGAGAATATTTGCAATCATGTGCCTTAGCATGTAATTGGAAGTGTCAGGATATATTTTAACAATACAAAATTTTTCTTTACATGACACCCCCATTCCCCCTACTCTAGTTCTCACCTCTTTCTCTCTTAACTTGAATCCATGTCTCTTAATTTTTGTCATGAACTTTTTTGAATGGTCTAAAGATAGAAACCTAATCATTTTGTTGTTGCAAATTTAAACAACCAAAGAGCATCTTAGAAAAAACAAGAGGGATTTAGGATCCAAATAGAGAGAGTTTGCTGAGCTCAGTTGTGTGAGCTTGTAAGCAAGCGGCACATCAAAGTGGTCAATTATAATAGAACTATCAAAAAAAATAAAAAAAAAAAGACAAAGTAAGTGAGAGTGGGAGAAAGAGTAAAGAGATTATGGAGAGGGGGAGGAAGTATCATGCAAGGGAATAAGATCTTATTTTTTTCAGTGGGGGGTGGGGGTGTGTTAATTAGAGCAGTTTTGACTCTTCAGGAGACAAACTTTATAGTATTTTACAATGTTTGGCACTTTTGATCACCAGAAAAGTGTAAAAGCACTTGATTACAAATTTTTGCTCTTTTCAGACGCTCAGTTAAAAAAAAAAAAGATTTAGGCACTCAATTAAAAAATCCCAAAAATTTAGGGACTTAATTATCCCTTTTAGCTTACAATTATTGCTTTTAGAAAGTGCAACGATAATAATCTTCGTACTGGATGTGGTTGCAGCTAAGTTGCTTAATGCAGTAGTGGTATTTTGTTCTGTTTGTGTTTGAATGTGTTTATCACGCATGAAAGATCTGTGACATTGGTTTTCTTGCTCCCAATGTTGGTATCATTCAGGTATATTGAGTTCTATGATGTGATGTCAGTCCCTATGGCCATAGCACTTTCTGGGCAGCCTCTTCTTGGTCAACCAGTGATGGTGAAACCTTCAGAAGCTGAAAAGAATCTTGTTCAGTCAAGTACAACTGCAAATGCAGGATCAGGTGGACTTATAGGTCCATACACTGGAGGGGCCAGAAGGTTGTATGTCGGCAACCTTCATGTCAACATAACAGAAGATCAACTTCGTCAGGTAAGGATTTGTTTGAATAACTCTGTATATATCATGCTTCTTTTTTTTTTTTTTGTGAAAATTTGACCTGGACTAAATCGGATAATTGCAAATTGGGCATTCTTAATAGCATTTTGTTTGGTTTGGTATCTTCTACATGGTTTGGTATCTTCTACATGTTACATAATTGAGGGATTTGTTTATTAACATCAAAACTTGTCATCATCAAACAGTTTTGCTGACTTTCAGGTTTTTGAACCATTTGGTACTGTGGAATTAGTGCAATTGCCTCTAGATGAAACTGGACATTGTAAAGGATTTGGTTTTGTTCAGGTGAGTTCTGAAAAAATATATACTCTTGATGAAACATCATGAGAATTGATCATAGTAAAAAAAGAAAGCTGATGATTGCAAAGCAAAATTCTATTTGCATTTTTACCTAAAAAAAGGAAATATGGACTAAGTGATGTTTGATAAAACAATTCAGTACTTAAAATTAAAATTTTTTCTACTTGTCATTTTGATCTATTTTGTAATATTTGTCTTAAAATTTTCAATTAAGTTAAAAATCACTTAAAATGATAAATCAAAATTTTTACTGAATACAATAAGTGCTTAGATTTTTAAATATTGAGTTTCTTACAGGTAAGTTGATGGAACTTATCGACACAATGTAGAGGAGAAAAGTTAATGTGGCTTGCATCTAGAAGACGAAATGGGTAGGCGAAAAAAGTAAAAAAGTAGGTAATTCAAGCTACAAATTGTGGTATACAGGGAAGGAGAGGAATAAAAAATGAAGTGGTTATCATTCTAGATAAGACATTAAAAGATGCAGTGGTAGCAATGAGAAGAGTAGGAGATAAGATTATCCTTATTAAGCTAGTTGTTGGAAGGAAAAGTAATGAATGTAATTAGTGTATATACTCCACAAATTGGATTAAATGGTATGAGTAAGCAAAAAATTTTGGGAGGATATGGACGGCCTTATGCAAAGTATACTAAATGAAGAGAATATATTTATCCATAGAGACCTAAATGGACATGTAGAAAGTGATCGATAGGGTTATGAGAAGGTGTATGGAGGTTTTGGATACGGCATGAGAAATGAGGAGGGACAAACATCCTTAATTTTTGCTATGACTTATGACCTAATCTTAGCAAATATCCACTTTATAAAATAGGAATCTCATATTGTGACTTAAAAGTGGGTAAAATAGAAGCTAAATTGACTTTCTTCTCACAAGAAAGACAAATCGAGCCCTATGCAAGGATTGCAAAGTGATCAAGAGAGACTTTAACAAGTTAACATAGGTTGATAGTTCTAGGTGTCAAAATCAGGAGAATGACAAGGAGGTGTGAAATAAGTACGACATCTAGAATAAAGTGGTAGGAATTAAAAGCGGTAAAGCAACTGATGTTTAAGAATGAACTCCTTTAAGGCAAAAACATGGAAATTGGACATGGAGGCGAATGTTAAATGGATGGACATGACTTTAAGGATTGGTAAATAGCTAAAAAAATTCTGGGAGAGTCTAAAGGACATGGCATACTCTCAAAGGAAGTACAAAAGACAGTGAAGAATAAAAGAGAATGGTACAAGTATCAAAATGTGATAATGAAGAGGTTTATGAGCAATACAAGAAAGCGAAAAAAAAGAAAGCAAAAAAGGGTTTTGAGAAGATGTATGAGAAAATTGAAACGAAAGAAGATGAAAAGGATATCTACAGGCTACCAAGAATTAGAGAAAGGGAATATTAAGGTCTCAATTAGGTAAGATATATCAAACATAAAAAAGGAAAAATTTTGGTGAAGGATGAGGACATTAAGGAAAGGTTGATGAGTTTCTTTGATGAACATCTTAATGATGGCCAAGTTGGTAACATGATCGATATAAACCATATGATTATATAGAAGAATGTGACAATCACTAGAAGGATAATATTTTCAGAGGTTAAGGAGGTTTTGAAGAGGATGAAAATTGGGAAAGCATGTGGCCCTGATGGAATACCTATTGAAGTGTGGAAGTGTTTGGATGATGTAGGAGTAGCTTAGTTGATTAGATTGTTTAACAAAATCTTAACTTTAAAAAAAATGTCAGATGAATGGAGGAAGAGGTTTTTAGTACCCATTTTTAAAAATAGGGGAGAGATTTATAGTTGTTCAAACTACAGGGAAATTAAGTTCGTGAGTCATACTTTGAAGTTGTGGGAAAGAGTTATAAAACATCGCTTATTTGGTATTACATCTATCTCTACTAACCAATTTGGGTTCATGCTAAGTCGATCAACAATGGAAGCAACTTTTCTCATTAAAAGCCTGATGTGAGAAATACAAAAATGCAAGGAAAGACTTGCATATGTTTTTCATTGACTTGGAGAAAATTTATGACAGAGTTCCAATAGAAGTTTTATGATGGGTGTTGGAACGTAAAGAGATATCGATTAGATACATATAAGTTTTGAAGGACATATATGACAGAGCGACAATTAGTGTGCATCCAGTTGGAGGAGACTCAATATACTTTCCTATATCAATTGGGTTACATCAATGATCCGCAGTGAGCCCTTACTTTTTCATTTTGGTTATGGATGAATTACAAAGCATATATAAGAGAAAATCTCATGGTGCATGATATTTGTAGACGACATTGTTTTAGTAGATGAAACACAAGATGGAGTTAATAGGATGTTAGAGTTGTAGAGCACTTTGGAGTCTAAGAATTTTAGGTTAAATAGAACCAAAACGGAATATATGCATTGCAAGTTTAGTGAAGGCTGAAGTAGGGATAATGGGGGAGTTAGTTTGAATGGAGTTGCATTGTCCCAAAATACCCATTTTAAATATCTCGGCTTAATCCTCCAAGGAGATGGAGGATGTGAAGAAAATGTTAGCCGAGTGGTTGAAATGGAGGTTTGCCACGAGAGTTCTACGTGACCACAAGATTCCCAATAAATTGAAAGAAAAATTCTACTGTATGACTATTCGACCGACTATGTTATATGATAGTGAATGTTATACAATAAAGGGACAACTTGCATCAATGATGAGTGTGGCCAAGATGAGGATGTTAAGATGAATGTTTGGTCATACTAGAGTGGATAAAATACGTGATGAAAACATTAGAGATAAAGTGGATGTTATATCGATTGAGGACAAAATGAAAAAATGGAGACCGGCTATATTATATGGTAGTAAGTGTTGGAAAATAAAAGGACAACTTGCATCGATGATGAGTGTGGTCAATATGAGAATGCTAAGTTGGATGTGTGATCATATTAAAATGGATAAAATACATAATGAAAGTATTAGATATAAAGTGGGAGTTGCATCAATTAAAAACAAGATGAAAGAATGAAGATTAAAATGGTTTGGACACGTGAAGTGGAGACTTAGTGAGGCTCAGGTTAGAAAGGTTGAACACATTATGATAGAGTTGAGGAAGAAATGAAGAGCTAAACCTAAACCAAGTTGGAGGAAAAGAATACAATATGATTTGGATACTTTACAATATCAGAAGATATCACCTAAATTTATTTGGAATGGAAATAAAGAATCCATATAGCTGACTTCAATTAATTTTGGTATCAAGGCTATGTTGAGTTAAGTTTAAAAATTATATCACTTATATTATTTAACATTTAATTTTAAATTTCATCAAACACTAAGGTACTACTTGAAAGAGATGTATTATGTTGTAGTTGGCCTCATTAGTCTCAAAACCGTATGTGAAGTTCCTTTCTATTCTCCTTGGCTACTGTCAACTTTGGTTGATTGGTATGCTTAATGATAATTCTTTGGAAATGGCAAACTAATTAGATTTTGGTCAATTGCAGTTTGCACGTCTTGAAGATTCTAGGAATGCTTTGAATTTGAACGGACAAGTGGAGATTGCAGGTCAGCCAATCAAGGTAATTTGACTGCGTCCCTCTATCTGTCTCTGTTTCTCATTTTATCTTGTAGACTGATCTATCTTGAGCACTAATTCATATGCTTTTGGATTTTATGTTTAGGTGTCAACTGTTACTGACCAAACAGGAATACAAGATGGCGGGACAAATGCAGGTGATTTTGATGATGATGAAAGTGGTGGCTTGGTTAGTAACTCTTCTGTTATCTATTCCTGGTCTTGGCTAATGATATCGAGTGCTGTTTAGCTTATGTTGAGTGGTGTGGTGCGGGCCTAGTCTCTGTTAATGGGCTAGTCCTTTGTTCCCAGATGTCTGAAATTGAAAGAGAGTGAAATATGGTTATTATGAATAGAAATTAAAATAATAATGATAATAATAATAATTAGCATGTTAAATTTTTGTCGTGTTTTCCTATTATCTCCATTTCTATTGCATTTCATTCATTGTGCTCAGTTAGGAAACTCAATGAAGCCAACCCAATCTTGTTTTAAATTTCAGTCATTGAATGCACGTTCTCGAGCTATTCTGATGCAGAAGTTGGATCGCAGTGGCACTGCCTCAAGGTTTCCATCTGTTAACATTAGTTTTTGTTTTCAATTATTCTGGTCAGTCTTACTGTATAACTTTCCTCCATTTGCAGTATTGCTGGTTCTATGGGAACCCCTGTTGCCAGTACTGGCCTTGCACTTCCAACTGCATCAATCCTTGGTGCTGTATCTGTGGTTCCTTCTCTCATGTCAGGTTCTGTTCCTGGTCTACCTGGAGTTACAGGTGTAGGTGTTCAACTTCCTGCAGCTACAATTCCTCCTGTGGAAGCAATTGGGATCCCAAGTGAATGTTTACTATTGAAGAATATGTTTGATCCAACGGTTGAGGTTGGTTTCCTTTCCTTTCTTGTGGGGGGTTTTCTTGGTGTTACTTTTGTTCTAGTTTTGCTTGAACCGTATTACACTTTGGCAGATGGAACCAGACTTTGATTTGGATATTAAAGAAGACGTTCAAGTTGAATGCTCCAAGTTCGGAAATTTGAAGCATATTTACGTAGACAAGTAATTACTGTTTATTTTTTATTTGTATTTTTGCACATTTGGAAGCGTATCTTGCCCTTGATATTTAGGGCTCAAGGACTGTGTTTATTTTTTTATTGGTATCTTTGCACATTTGGAAGCCTAACTTGCCCTTGATATTTAGGGCTCTGAATTTATCACGCTATATAAAAAAGAATGTTTCCTTGCTATGATTTATCAAGAACTTCATATCGTTGTTTGGAATTTGGTGACTGATAAATGATGGTTACTTTATTTACTTTTCTTCTTGGAACAGGAATAGTGCTGGTTTTGTATATTTACGGTTTGAGAATACACAATCTGCTGCAAATGCACAACGTGCACTTCATGGAAGATGGTTTGCTGGAAAGATGATCACTGCAACATTCATGGTAATAAATTTTCATTATCCTTTATTTTTTCCCCTTAACATGCTCATAAAGAATGTCTTGCAAGCTAAAATTGGGCTTGTGTGTCTGCAGGTTCCCCAGGTCTACGAGACTAAATTCCAGGAGAGCAGATAGGGGCTATAGATTTTGGATGTCGAGATTATATAGCATGTGTTAATTCTGGCTTTCATTGCATTGTTAGGATGCTTACATTAGCTGGGGTAGCATCATCTGTCATTTTGATACCAAATGAAGCTAGTCAGCTAGCTTCTGTTATGTTCTAATTTGTAGAGTTTTGTTTATGCAAGTTGAAGATGATACAGGAAATTGTTAAGACTTTTAATGGAAAATGTGTCCAAAAACGAGAATTTTGAACTTGGTGTATTAAATTTGCAGTTCAGAAAAAAAAAAAAAAAAAACTTATTAAATTTGTCAGTGAAGTCGTTTGTAATAACATTTTTTTTTTGTAAATAATGTCACATTAATTTTAATATATAAATCTATCTATACGATTAATTAAAATACAAATTATTTATGTTGAAACTAATGGAAAAATATATATAATTTTGGGGTTTGCTCATAAAATTTATGCTCAGATAAACAATTGTAATCCACTCCAAATTAAATTAATTATATGTATTTGTAGTTTGTACTAATTTAGTGATATGATAACATACAAAATAAAATAAAATAAAATAAAGTTATTTTACTATTTAACTAGAGGAATTTTATGAGCAAACCATCATAAAATGATTAAAGTGAGACATTGAGTAATGTAACAGGGGACAACTATTATTATTTGAAAAATATATACATTATTGATTATTCTTATATAATTAGTTTTAATTTTTCAGCTAATACTTCTAATTTTTTTAATTAATTCTCTCAAAATTAAATTTTAATAAATAATTTTAAATACTAAAATTATTTAATTAATTTTATTTTATAAATATAAAAAAAATAATAAAAATTTATTTAATTAAAAATATGTTTTTATGAATAAATGTAATTGGCTATTATTATTTAAAATAAAACTATTAAAAAGTTAAAAAAAAAAAGAATTATCTTGAATTTTTTTTTATTTTCCTATCAATTTTGACCTCCAAATAATTTTTTATTTTATTTTATTCTGCTATGAAGATATTCATCTTCTCTCTCTTTTTCTTAGTAGTTGACATTCGTTATCTCAAATAATTTTATATCAATTTAAAAATAAAAATTTAAGGTTGAATATTAATTCAAAGATATATATATATATATATATAATTTTTTACTTTTATATATATATTTATCCTTTTAATTTTTATTTTTACCATTTAACTTTGAAATTTTGTATATACGTGAACCCTTGGTTATATATATGTATTTTAAAAATTTTACACCTATGACTTTTAATTTTTTATATTTGTCCCCTAAATTTTTTTCATATTTTCTTCTAAATTTTTATTTTTACCTATGACTTTAATAATTTCTATAATTATACTTTTTTTTAATATATATAATCTATAAAAAATTTGATGTTGTGAACTTTTACTCCCCTCAACTAAAATCCTGAGTCATTCTATTGATAGAACTAATCCAACTAACATGTTTCGATAACACTATTTTTTGTACATCATAATTTAAATGATGAGTTATGCGATAGATTTAGCTCTCTCTTTTCCATCTCCTATAAATATCACTGAACTCGTTAGCTGTTAATATCAACCCAAATGAGTTTTACCGTTGAAATATCTTCTGTATAATCTATATCTATCTATATTATACATAAAGAATACATATATGATAATATTGGGCATACTGATTTTTGATGGTAAGAAGCAAAATTTATTAGGGAGAGGTCTCGATTTCGAATTCTCTTATCGTCAATTAGCTATGTAACTCATCAAAAATAAGTATGTAAGAATAATATAATAATACGAAACTCTTAAAAAAAAAAATTAAATATCTAATCACTTCTTTTTAAAAAAAGTAAAAAATTAAATAAATCGATTTCTAAAACTAATGGCAAGCTATCAAAAGATGAAATAGAAAGAGTTATTGACAAATCATTAAGTTGATAGTTTCTTCATCTTCAATTACAGAGATTGAACATTAATTTGAAAGCTAAAGCAGATGGAAAAAATTATAATAGAACAAATCGGAATAATTTTAAATTGCAAATTTATTTTCTCTAAGAGAAAATAAAGTTTTCCCTTTAAGCTCAACCTAATTCATCGCTACTATGCTATCTCTACGCAGCACCTTTCATTACTTTTGGTAAATCAAATTTCCTGCTAATAAAGTATAAAAAAACCTCTATTTCTAATAATTCAGTTAACTTATAATTTTACTCATTGAAGAAAAATAAAAGAAATTTTTAAGATCAATAAAAAGAAATTATAAAAATATTAAAACCATCATAAACTTATTAAGAGTTCAAAGAATATAGACACTTCTACTATATGCTGTAAGTTATTGTTATTATTGAATAAAACAGAGAAACACAATAAAACAATCTATTAAATATAATAAAAGCCGTGCAAAATTTCAGTATTCATCTATACAGTGAACTTGCAATTGATTTTGACTTATTAAGTTACTTATTTGTCCTTATTTTCCTTGCTCTCATTAGTAAAATGGCTCTTTTTTTTAGGACTTAATATGTCTTTTGACTTATGAGAAAAAATAAGTAGATGCCCTTTTACTTTTATACCCTTTCTTTTGTCATTAGCTTAGCTACCTAAAACGATCCCAGTTTTCATGCCCGTTAATGTCTTTTCGCACTCCTTTTTTTTCTTAGTTTTTGCTTCCTATCCCATGAGAATAAAGGCGGAGCCAGCCCTCATCATTTGAGTGTCATTTACAGTTTTTTTCACTTTTCACTTTTCACTTTTCTTTGATATCAAATATAGGTTAAAAGTAAAGAATATTGAATTCACCTCTTAAATAAAACCAAATCTTTTTGAAAATATGGTTAATGACCTAAAAAAAAATAAAACTTTATACCATCTTTCAATGTACATAACTTTAACATTTTATCAATATTTTTCTAATTTTTAAAATTAGTTGTAGTTATGATCAATCATCAAAAGTATAATTAATTTTTTTTTAATTATTTGATGTGGCATTTAATATGGATTAAAATTTTTTTTTATTTATTAAAAAAATATTTCATATTTAAACTGATTATACAATAATTATTACTAAAATATTTTTGGATGTAAAAAAAAATGTATTTTGATCAAAAAATTTTGTTTTGTTTGAATGATATTTTGGAGAACCAAATATTTATTGTTATCATATTAATAATTAAATTTCTTTTAATATATAAAAAATTTAACTTTTTTTTTAATTTTTTTACAAAGAAAAAATAAATTTTAAATTTTTTTTAATCCATATCAAATACTACATCATATAGAAAAAAAAATAAAATCTCAATTCTAGTTTTGAGGGTTGATTACAATTATAATTAATTTTAAAAATTAAGGTAAAATTAATGAAAGTTAAAGTTTTGGATAAGATTGAAAAAATAAAAAAGTTTAAATTTTTTTAATCATTAAGCTGAAGATATATAAACACATAAGTGCAGTTATTAGGGATTTTTTTCTGAGAGTTTGATACTGACAAGAAATAAAGAAATTATTGACAAGTTATTAGGGACGTACTAATGCCAACATGCTAAAGTAGCAGTATCGATGCTGTATATTTTTATATATTAGTTTCTCATATAAAAAAAAATATATGAATAGATTAATTATATCAAATATTATTAAATTATAATTTTTAAAATATTTTTATAATTTTTAAAAATTTTTATAAAATTTTTTAAATATTTAAGATGTGACGATCACTGTATAAAAATACAGAGCACCTCAACCCAATCTAGCAATCAAAACCCCAAAGTGGCAGGTTCAGTAGACATCAGAGGTTTTCTTCCAATCAGCCTTATTCACAGTCTGTATAAAATTATTGCAAAGGTTTTAGCTCTAAGGCTTAGAAGGATTATCACCAAACTGATCTCAGAAAGCCAGACAACTACAAATTCTGGATGGGGTTTTGATTGCTAATGAAATTATCGACTCTCTCAGAAAAAGAATAGAAAGAGGTGCCATCTTCAAACTTGACTTTGAAAAGGCTTTCAACTCTATTCGGTGGGATTATTTGCTGGAGGTCATGAAACTTATGAATTTTGGAAGTAAATGGAGGAAATGGATGATCCAATGCTTATCTCAATCATCCATAACTGTCCTAATCCATGATTCTCCCTCCCCTTTTTTCAAAGCTGAAAACGGTCTTTGACAGGGGGACCCACTCTCTCCCCTTCTGTATGTTATAGCTGCTGAGGGTTTAAACAAACTTCTATTAAATGCCATTGACAAGGGATTTTTTAGTGGAATTCGGGTGGTAAAAAATGGTATATTTGTTTCTTGCCTTCTATTTGCAGATGATAAAATAATCTTCTGTCCAGATGATATTTCTTTTCTGTCCAATATCAAGAATCCCCTCTTGTGTTTCCAGCTAGTTTCATGGCTGAAAGTAAACTTTCAGAAGAGCTATATTATTGGCATAAATGTGGATTAACACTAGTTGCTCAACTCTTCTGCCCTTTTGAGATGTAACAATTCTCCTCTCCCTATCAAATATCTTGGCTTTCAATTGGGTGCTAACCCAAACAAAGCTTCTACATGGGATCCAACATAAGCAAAATTAAGAAGAAACTTTGTTCTTGGAAGGCAAGAAATCTATCTTTGGCTGGCAGATTAGTATTGATCAAAGCTGCTCTTAACAACCTCCCATTGTACTATATGTCCTTCTTTCCTATCCCAATATCGGTGGCTGACTCCATAGCAAGGATTCAAAGAGGTTTTTTTTGGAATGGTTGTGAAAGCAATAGAAAAATTCAATTGGTGAATTGGAACTCTATTGTCAAATCCAAGTTCTTTGGAGTTTTAGGTGTTGGCTCTATTCAAGACAGAAATAAAGTCCTTTTATTCAAACGACTATAGAGATATATGGAAGAGCAAAATTATTTGTGGAAACAGGTCATAAGTTCCAAGTATCATGTTGAGCAATCATCATCCATCCTACCATACAACTTTAGAACACCGAGTCTATGGTCTGGCATTTTGAAAAATTGCAAATCCAACGAGTCACTTAAATCAGCCTTTCAATATGGAATGAAATTCTGTGCAGGCAATGGTTTCCTTGTGAAATTCTGGCTGGACTCTTGGATAGGAACCAGCCCTCTCTCATGCAGGTATCCAAGATTGTTTTCTTTATCCTTGGACAAGGACAACTCTATCAGAATTTTTTTTTTGGGGATAGAAGCTCCTGGATTTGGAACTTTAGATGGAGATGTCAGCTGCTATCATGGGAAATAGACCTATTATCTCTCATGCTTGATGAACTTAGGGATTCAAAACAAAAAAAAAGCAACACAATGATCAGCTGGTATGGTGCTTTAATCCAAAGGGAGTCTTCACAGTAAAATCTGCATATAGGCTTATTGAGGAAAAATAACCTATTCCTTTCCTCTTCTCTATTGGTTCTAAATTTTAGAAAAGCTTAGCTCCTCCTAAAGTGGAAATTTTTGTTTGGCTAGTGATTCAAGGCATAATTAACACCAGAGATTCTATGGTGAATAAAGGGATTATTGAGGGTTCTCTGAATGTCTATCCCCTTTGTGCGGATCACATCGAAGACATAAATCATCTATTGCTACATTGTTCTGTTGCTTGGTCATTATGGTCTGACATTATGAAGTGGTGGAAAATTTACTGGTGTTGTCCATCTTCTATTATTATTATTATTTTTTTTTGCAATGGAATAGCTTTGCCAAAGGTAGCTTTCAAAGCAAAGCCTGGTTTACTTTGTTCTTTTGCATTATTTGGTCTATTTGGTTGTTAAGAAATGACGTTATATTCAAAGAAGTAACGATTGATAGACAAAAACTCTTTGATCTCACTATTATCATATTCTCTGCCTGAATCACTGCTACTGAGCCCTCTTTACCTTTCTCAAACACACATATCAGAAGTTCTTCTTTATTCATCAAAAACTGGGCAGGAAACAAAAAACCGAACACAACTGCTGTTGATAGGAAAGAGGACCTTATAGCTTGGTTATATAGTTTTGTGCTCGGTTAAGTTGTTTTACTATACTCTGTTTTGTTTTTGCTTATGACTAGTTCACCTCAACTAGCACTCCTCTACTGCTAGTTTGTTTTTGTACAAATTCTTTTAATCAATGAAAAAGAGTTTCTCACTTCTTATAAATAAATAAAAAAACACAACTCACAAAAGAACATGAACTTTCAATTGATTTTAAATAATATAATTATATAAATGTCCATCACTGTAGTGTTGTGAGGCTTCAGTCATAAAAGTTGTTTTGATCTTTTTGCTTTTTCAATTAGTGGCATTTTCTATAATTTCTTAGAAAAAATTAATTATTTTGTTTTTTAGATTTAGGCATATGTGAAATTACATATAAACCCTTCATTATAAATTCTGAGGTTTTAGTCACAATGGTTGCTTTAGTCTTTTCACTTTTCAAGTTAGTGTTTTTTTTTTGTAATTTTCTTTTTCTTTTTTTATATGTAAAGATGCCGCTCTACTGAGTTAAAACAACTAATTAATAAAGTTATGGAGTTAATAACATAACTTTATTTTTTCAACAATATTGTTTTTATTATAAATACATATAATATGAATATCTTTTAACTATCTCACTACCTCATTACTTAATTTATTTATTTAATATATTATATTTAATTTCATATATCATTTATAAGTTGTAACTTATAGTGAATTTATATTATAATTTATGGAGAATTTATATTTTATAATATATAATAAAAATAAATTTTATAAATAAGAATTCATATCAATTTGTAAGATATACCAATAAGATAATATAAATTTTTTTCTTTTACTTTCTTATTATTATATTTTTATTTTTTTTATTATTTTTTTATTTTTATAATACGTTATCAGTATGAATCCCTCGCATGTAAATTTTTTTACTTTTAATATTGTTCATTTAAAATTACTGATATGATGATTATTTTTTTTTTCTTTGAGTTTTTAATTATTATTATTGACATACCTACCCTATAAATTATCACATAAATATTTTATGTCTTTATAATTATTTTATACTTATTTTATACGTGAATATATCAATAAATTTATACATACATTCATATGAATTGTGTATATGTAATATAAACACTTTACTATAAAAGAATTCTATATATTTTTGTTTTGCTTTGTTTACTATTTACTTTTTAAGCAATCATATTGATGTAAGTTCTTTTATTCTTTTAAATTTTAACTTCATGCATTTTATTTATTTATTAATTTTTATTATTATTTTAATAAATTATTTATTTTTATGAAAATATACTAAAATATATGAGTTTATTATTCTTATAATGTCAGTTTTTTTTTTTGCACAAATATTTTATTTATTTATTTATTTTTATCTGTTTATGTATATAATGATTTGTTTCTTTAATTTCCTTTTATTATTTGCATGTGTAGTATTATTTTTTGTTTGTTTGTATTATTTATTTATATATTTATATTTCAAAAATTGTGTGTATTGTGTTTTTATTATGTATATTATATCCATTATTGTTATGTTATTTTGGAGCATTTACTGTTTCCTGTATATGTTATTTTATTTTATTTTATTTTTTTGTGTTATTTAATTTGTTAAACTGTTTCAAATGGAAAAAAGAATATATGTTTAGTATTACCTTTTCCAACCTCCTTGCTATAATTAAGTAAAGACAGGCAATTAAATAAAATTATGAGAAACTGTCAAGCACAATAGGAAATTTAATAATTTAAAACAAGTATTCAGTGTCAAACATAGAGGTAACAAAATCCAAGAGAAAATTATTAGCGAAAGGTTAATAGACCCATGAATGAATGACAGTGTTCAACAACATCATCACGAATGGGCAAGAATATAGTGTTTTCTATATATATATATATTCATATAATATTTAATTTGAATATGGTGATTATTTTTTTTATAATATATAATTATTTTATTTACATTATATGAAAAAATATATTACATCTCTAATATGATTATTTATTTATATAATAGTTTTATCATATCAAATCCCACAAAATTTGAGTTTGTGACACTTGATACTACAGGAAAAAATTATCTATCATAGATATTAGATGTTGAAATTTTTTTGAATGTTATAGGTTTTGGAGATACAATCATAAAAGAAAATGATGATTTGATGCAAAATTGTGTAAACGCAATGATTTTCCTTTATCACCATCTTGATGAAGAGTTAAAAACTGAATATCTTACTATAAAAGATTCTCTTGTTCTTTAAAAAAATTTTAAGAAAAGATATGACCACCAAAAAATAATTATTCTATCAAAAAATAGTTATTTTTCCAAAAGCTTAATATGATTGGATGCATTTACAACTACAAGATTTTAAAACCGTGAGCAAATATAATTCTGTAATATTTCGAATTAGCTCTCAATTAAAATTGTGTGGAAAAAAATTAATGATGATGATACGCTTTAAAAAAATTCTCTCTACTTTTCATGCCTCGAATGTGTTAATGCAGCAGTAATATCGAGAAAAAGATTTTAAAAAATATTATAAATTAATTTCATACTTTCTTGTGGCTAAACAAAATAATGAACTGTTAATAAAAAAATCATAAGACATGCCCTACTGGTTCTACTCTATTATCTAAAGTGAATGTTTTGATATATAATAATAATAAACATGTACGAGGTCGTGGTCGTAGTCATGGTCTCGTGGTCAAAATAATTATCATGGTGGTGGTTATAACAATAATTGTTATTCTAAAAGTACATATTACCATTAGAAATGGGATAATAATGGAGCAAAATAAGACAAAGGAAAAAGTGAACAAAACAAGTCTTATTCAAAAAAAAAAAATATATGGAAAGTAAATGTTATCATTGTGGTATGAGTGAATATTTGTAATGTACTTATCGTATGTCCAAACATCTTGTTGAACTTTATCAAGTATCATTGAAAAATAAATTAAAGAATATAGAGACCAATTATATTTTTCAAAATGATGATACTGTTGATATAACACATTTAGATATGACTGATTTTTTTGAACCTGTTGAAAATGAGAATTGATTAAAGATATCAAGATATCATGACAGTTTTTTTTGCGTGTTTTTTACGCAAGTTTTATTTTATTTAATTTTACTTTGTATGAGGTTTGTTTACTTTAATATAATGTTTTTATTATATGTAATCATTTTTCTACTTCAATAATAATATTTTATTTTCAATGAAAAAACAAATGCATATTTCTCCACATTTGATTGAATCCAAGATAAATGAAAAAGATATATGTACTGTGGATAGTGCAATCACTTATATAATTATGAAAAATGCCAAATATTTTTCATCTTTAAAAATAGGTGAGATAATTGTTACTACAATATTTGATAAAATAAAAATTATTGAAGGCTCCGGAAGAATCAATATGTTATTACCAAGAGAAACAAAACTTATTATAAATAATGCATTATTTTCTCCAAAATCTCATAGAAATTTGTTAAATTTTAAAGATATTCGCAGTAATGAATATCATGTTGAGACAGTAAATGAAAGGAATTAAGAATATCTCCATATTATAAGCATTATTTCAGATAAAAAATATGTATTAGAAAAATTTTTTGCTCTTTTTTGTGATTTATATTACATAAAATTGGTATAATTGAAATAAATCTTATAGTAAACCAGAAGTTTACTGATCCAAATATTTTTATTGTATAACATGATCGATTAGGTCATCCTAATTCAATAATAATGAGAAATTTATTGAAAACTTACATGGGCATCTGTTGAAGAACTAAAAGATTCTTTAAAGCAATGGATTTTTTTGTACTATTTGTTCTTAAGGCAAATTAATTATTAAACCATCACCAGTTAAATTTGGAATAGAATCACCTGCATTTTTAGAACGAATTCAAGGTGATATTTATGGACCTATTCATCCACCATGTGGACCATTTAGATATTTTATGATTTTTAATAGATGCTTCTACTAGATGGTTATATGTGTGCTTATTATCATCACGCAATTTGACATTTGCAAGATTACTTGCTCAAATAATTCGATTATGAGCATAATTTTCAAATTATCTAATTAAGACAATTCATCTTGATAATGCTGGTGAATTTTCATCCCAAATTTTTAATGATTATTGTATGTCACTTGGGATAAAAATTGAACATCTTGTAGCACATGTTCATACACAAAATGATTTAGCAGAATCACTTATTAAACGCCTCCAATTAATAGCTAGATCAATGCTTATGAGAACCAAACTCTCTACTTCAGTATGGAAACATGATATTTTACATGCAACATCACTTATACTAGTTAGACCAATAAACTATCATAAGTTCTCCCCGTTATAATTGGCTTTTGGTCATAAGCCAAATATTTCCCATCTAAGAATTTTTGGATGTACAATATATGTTCCAATTGCTCCACCACAACACACTAAGATGGGTCCTCAAAGGAGATTATAAATATATTTGGATATGAATCTCCCTTAATAATTAAATATTTTAAGCCATTTACGAGAGATGTATTTATTGCATGATTTGCAAATTATCATTTTGATGAAGCAATATTTCCAGCATTAGGGGGAGACAATAAATTATTGGAAAATATAATTATATGGAACACTTCATCATTGTCTCATCTAGACTCTAAAACAAACAATGTGAATAAGAAGTTCAAAAAATAATTTATTTGTAAAAATTAGTAAATCAATTGCCAGATACACTTGCTGATCCAAAACGAGTAACAAAGTCTCATATATCAGTTGTCAACGTTTCAATTCGTATTGACATCCTAGAAGAAAAACTTATTAATACTAATGAATTTAAATCACACCTAAAGCGATGAAGGCCGATTGATTCTAAGGATAAAAATCCTTGAAAGAGAAAAAGAATAAATAATAAAGATAATTTTATTGAAAATACATATACTAACATGGATACATTTTCTGAAGAAGTAGAAGTGCCTGGAATTAATAAAAATGAAGAGATATTGATAAATTATGTTAATTCTAAAAAAAGATAGAATTAACATGAAATGACTGTGGATTATTATTTTGCATATAGTGTAACAATAAATATTATAAATGAAAATGATGATCTTAAATCATGTTCTGTTCAAGAATATCAAAATAGAGTTGATTGGCCAAAATGGAAAGATGCAATACAAATATAACTTAATTCTCTTGAAAGACGTAAAGTTTTTAGACTAGTAGTCCAAACACCTGAAGGTGTGAAACTGACATAATACAAATGGGTATTTGTGCGAAAAAAAATGAGAAAAATAAAATTGTGAGATACAAAACAAGACTTGTTGCATAAGATTTTTCGTAAAGACTTGAAATTGATTATGAAGAGACATATTTTCATGTGGTCGATGCAATAACATTTTGATATGTTATTAGTCTAGCAGTGAATGAAAGACTTGATATGTATCTAATAGATGTAGTCACAACTTATCTGCATGGTTCACTTGATAATAATATTTGTATGAAAATCCAAGAAAAATTTAAAATGCCAGAAAAATATAATTAAAGTTTACGAGAAATTTATTCAATTAAATTACAAAGATTTTTGTATGGATTAAAACAATTTGAGCGCACGTGGTATAATTATCTTAGTGAATATTTATTAAAAGAAAGTTATAAAAATGATCCTATTTGTCCATATGTTTTTATAAAGAAGTCAGGATCTGAATTTGTCATAATTGATATATATGTTGATGATTTAAATATTATTGAAACTCTTGAAAAACTTTCAAAAATAGTAGACTATTTGAAAAATGAATTTGAAATGAAAAGATTTAGGAAAAATAAAATTTTGTCTCGGTTTAGAAATTGAACATTTGGCAAAAAGAATTTTTATTCATACGTTAACATATACACAGAAGGTGATTCAACGTTTTTATATGGACAAAATACATTATTTGAATAGTCCAATGGTTGTTTGATCACTTAATATGAATAAGGACCATTTATGGCCTCAAGAAGATGATGAAAAAATTCTTGGTCCTGAAGTACCATGTCTTAGTGCCATTAGCGCACTAATATATCTTGCTAATAATACAAGGCATGATATTATTTTTTCTGTTAATTTGTTAATAAGATATAGTTCTTCACTAAATATAGACCCCAATTGATTGGTTTTTGTAAATACAATGTACTTATCTGATTCACATAAAGCTTGATCTTAAATGGATTATTTATTTACATTTGGTAATACATATATATCTTGGCGTTCTACAAAGAAAATAGTAGTTGTTACTTCTTCAAATCATGCAGAAATAATAGCAGTTCATGAAACAAGCCGAGAATGTATTTGCTAAGATCAATAACCCAATATATCTGTGAATCATATAGTCGATCTTCCAATAAAAAAATTTCAACAATAATATATGAAGATAACGCAATGCGCATTGCTCAATTAAATGAATGATATATTAAAGGAGACGAAATAAAATATATTTCACCAAATTTTTTCTTTACATATAATCTTCAAAAGCATGGTGAAATTAATATTCAATAAATTTGTTCAAGTGATAATCTAGTATATTTATTCACTAAGATATTACCTACTGCAACATTCAAGAAATTGGTTCATAATATTAGAATGCGACGCCTTAAAGATCTTTAATGATATTGATAAGGAGAGTTTAGCATTGTACTTTTTTTCCCTTAAACAAAGGTTTCGTCCCATTGAGTTTTCTTGGTAAAGTTTTTAATGAGACAATCTTCTATTTACATGCGAGAATATTGTACTATTTTTTTTTCCACTGGATTTTTACTAGTAAGATTTTAACGAGACATATTCTTTGTAAAAATGGACATCAAAGAAAGAGTATTATAATATAATATGAATGTCCTTTTAACTATTCTATTATCTTATTATTTAGTGTATTTATTTGGTGTATTATATTTAGTTTTATATGTCATTTATAATGTGTAACTTACGGTGAATTTATATTATAATTTATGGTGAATTTATATTTTGTAATTTATGATAGAAGGAAGCCATAAATATGGTTTTTTATTACTTTATAAGACATAAAAAAATAATAAAAAATTTCCTCTTTTATATTTTTATTATTGTGTTCTTGTTTATATTCTTATTTTGTTTATTTTTTATAACAGTTTTTGTTATTTTAGAGTGGTAAAACATAACTAATATTTGTTTTTTAGGTGCCCTTATATACTTTTTAGAGCTATAAAAGAAATTAATATTTATTTCTATATGCCCTTATATGCAATGACATCACTTAAGAATGTTTCTTTGAGTTTTTTTTTTCTTTTTATTTTTCCATTTAATTACGCAGAGGCTGAACAAAAATAAATCTAAGAAAAAAGTATAAAGAAAAAAGCTAAAAATTAAAATATCTAAAATTATCATAACCAAAAAGGATAATTAAATCATCTAAATTTAAAAATAACAATAAAACTGGGCGCATAGACCTTAGTTTCAGAGCGTGCAAGTTTATGTGCCTCAAAGGATATAAATACAACTAATTTTGAGATTTTATTTTCTAAAAATAAATATTAACACAAATTTATCAAAATTAGTTAATATTTACACCAAAACTCAAAATGGAGCGCGTAGAAAGTCTACCTCAAAATGAGAATGCGAAAAGTCCCTCACCTAAAATGTCCAAGGGCCTCAAGATTAGGCACATGAACATTTTATTATATATTATGAAATGTTTTTTAAAATTACTTCCTGAATTTCAGTTAATACTAATGCGATGATCCTAATATATTTTTATAAATATCTTTTAATAATTATATTTATTGTAATTTTTTAATTAACTTAGATTTTATTTTAATTATTTTTCAAGTAATTTTAAAATAATTATGATTTTTATTTAATAATTTTATTATCTCTTAATTAAAATTTAATTTCTTATAAATAGGTTTACTATATAATAATTTAGAGATATTAGTAGACGGAGGGATTATTTAATAGGCATGATTGAATATAAAGAAACTTTTAATATATTTCTAAAAAAGTATAGACTGACTAATAATATTGATCTAAAATCAATGATAAAATAAAATTTTGTCCGTACTAAAATTGAAATGTTGAATGTCGCATGTTTAACTTTTATTTATATTTGACACTTGTAATGTATATATCCATAATTGAGTAGAAATATTTTTTATTTTTAATTTATGAGATGTTTTTCGTATCACATTAAATATGAGATTAATTTAAATTTGTGTTGTATGATTGGCGTTAGTAAAAAAAAAATTTGACTTGATAAAAATTTGAATATAAAATCTTTCGCTATGAATCATTCTCACTAAAAAATTCAGCAAGATTTTATATGGATAAATTACATCTGTGATCACTGAACTTTGCTAATAATTTTAATGTGATCATCAAACGGAAAATTTTTTCAGACTAATTACTAAACTTTTAAATTTCTTTTCATCAACTGATTATCAGGTCAAAAGTGGTCGGATTGAAATACGTCGCATCATAGTCAATACTTTTTGTTGACTAAGAATGTCACATCAATAATATGTGTCAAATAAATGCCACATCACCGCCATGTCAGCAACACATGTTTCTATCCGACCCAATGATTAGTCGGTGAAAATTTTTAAAGTTTAATGATTAGTCTAAAAGAATTTTTTTGATTTCGTTATCACATTAGAATTATTTGCAAAGTTTAATGATCACGAATGTAATTTTCCCATATCCGTAGATAATCAACTCAACTGCTGATGGATTAATGAATCATAGTATTTTTATGGATATGAAAGCTTTAATTGTTATACTTTCAAGTATGCTCATTTACATTTGTGATGGAGCATCCATGAGATGTAAATTTCTATTGTGTATGCATAAACAAAATTAATATTTTAAATCGTGGGGGTATGGACAAAAAAAAAAAAAAAAACTGCCATGAGCAATTGAGCACAGTAAATATTCACATCAACAAAGTTTCATGATTCCCTTACTATGACTTTGGGGTTGGTGACCACATTTTGTGGAGTTGGGTGATGGCTTAAAATGACATGAGAAATGTATATTTGATTTATTGGGCATATGCATTGACTAGTTGTGTAATACCCAATAATAAATTTTTGATTTGATTTGATTTTTATTTTTGATTATTTAGATGATTGTGGATAGAATAATATCTTGGAGAAATTTCAGAATTTTTGGTATGCAGGAATAACTTGATGAGTCAGTTTTGAGGCTTTAAACGAATAAATTAGAAAAAAGTGTAAATCATATGAGTTGCAGATTTTATTTATGAATCTGTAAAATTGTTTTGGAAATTCTGTGTGTGTGTAAGGAGATATATTCCTTAATCAAAATTTATTTAGTTTTCTGTTTTCCTACAGTAAGTTGATGTGTATTCTGAGAATGCAGAAATTTAGTCTGTTTATTGATCTTCTGTATATAATAATGACTGAGAAATTTCAATGAGATTGGATAATTATAGTTCAAGAGATAGCAAATTTAATCATACCTGCTCGGACAATTTTTGGAGAATAAAGTATGGGTGAATTTAGAAATTCACCATAAATTTTGTAGATCTTTTTTTATTTATTTGAATTTGGTTGTGATGGACCCCTGAGTGTCTACTTTAAGTGACGAAAATAATTAAGGAATTTGGGTGTCTGTAGCTCAATTGCGAGCTGGTTCAGTGCGGAGTGACAAGGGAGGTTTTCGAGCTCGGCAGAATAGGTAGTGTAAGGTGGTTCCTCGATTTAAAAAAAAATGGTTAGAAATTGATCGAGTTGGAGAGGTAAGCATGGAATTGTGGCCCTGTATGTCAAAGTTAATTGGGAAAAAGAATCAAGACATTTGGCCCTCTTTATCTCGCTCGCGAGCCATTTTAGTAAGAAGTGGCAAGATGGCTGGCGAGGAAGGATTCCAGCTCACCAAAATGGGCATTGGCATTGCCGAGGTGGCATATGCGAGGAGAGATTGGAAAAGAGGCATTGTCGAGGTGGCATATGCAAGGTGGAAATGGGCGAGGAGAGATTGGCGAATAGGCATTGCCGAGGTGGCATATGCGAGGTGGAAATAAGCAAGGAGAGATTGGCGAAGAGGCATTGTCGAGGTGGAAATAGGCGAGGAGAGATTGGCGAAAAGGCATTGCCGAGGTGGCATATGCGAAGTGGGATTGCGAAGTGAGTTTGGCGAAGCAGGAAACTGAGAGGCAGTAGTCTATTATAAAAGGAGAAGCAGTAGCTAATTTCGCGATATTTTCTTCTTCTCTTTTCTTCGTTCGTTCTCATTTATTCTCCAATATTTCTCAAATCTGTCCCGATTGCTTTTAATGTATTAATACACAAAATTAATACATTAGATCATTACATGAGCGTATTTAAGGCTTTAATCATCATTCTCAAGTCAGATTCTTCAGGAATTTAGTTTTGGGGAAATTAAGGTAATTTTCTCCAAATTTCATTTTCTCTTAAGATTAAGGATTTTTGATAGATAAAATAGATCTAAATGAGTATATAGACTCTATTATAAGTATTTAAGACTATTAATTTTGATTAATATTCAAGATATCAGAATCTATGGAATTTGATGAATAGTGACATGAATAGTAAGTAGATTCTTAAATTTCAGATTCTCTTAAGAGATTAATTAAATTGATGTTAGGAAACAATAATAGAGGCTGTAAGATGATTAAAAATTTAGAGAATCATATTATATATTGTTGATTGAGGAAACCCTAATTTTGAACATTTGGAGAAATGTCATAGGAAAAAAGGATTCAAGAAATTAAAGTAGATTTATTGACTGTACAAGTAACTGAGGATAAATTGATTTGAGGTAAGTATGAACATTGCTTATGTATATTGCTTCTTTGAAATGAATTGTCCAAACCTTCCTAATGTTCCCATATATGATTCATATATTATATAATATTGTATTACTGACCCATCAATTGAAATTCCCATGATATTCTCAAACAAAATGATAATTTGTTCTATGTGATTACCATATATATATCTTGTAAATGACTTGGTCATCGTTCCTTGGATCAAGTTCATATGAAACCTTTTTGTTAATTTGACTGAATTTATATTATATATTGATGGTCTTGAGACCAATATGTTTTCTTGTAAGATTGCAACTATATGACCCAATGGATAAAACGCTCTTCCCAATGAGAGTAAATTTATTGATCCATTGTGCACTTTAAGAACCTAGTTGATAGGGTTTTTATCAGTGTTCCACCTAGAGGGGACCATGAGCTCTAGGTGTATGCATGGCCAAGCATGCATTTGCGATAAGGTAGCAAGGACTACCGATGCGCTCGTTGTGATAGGTAGCAAGGTTACTGATGCACTCTGTAGTTCTATCATGTGATTTGACAGTGTTATTTGATTGTGAGCACTTCTGTTCTTGTAAGTATAACCATCTGATATTTTCTTACCCATGTTTCTTTGGATTGACCTTTCTTTTGGATTGATTTTTATATTGCATGTTCATATCTTACTGAGTTGAAGGCTCACTCCTCTTTTGTGGATTTCAGGTGATAGTATAGCTCGAGAAGGAGCTAATATAGAAGACTGAGCTTCTTGATTTATTCCTCCAAGAAGCCATCATTATAATTATTTTGATATATGTATTCATTGAATTGTATTATGGTATTGTATGTATAAGGAGTATACTCCAGAGCTTCATAGTTAGATATTGAGGAGGGTATTATTTTGATGCCAAAACTGTTATGTTTTGGGGCTGCCCTTGTTCCTTAGTGATGTGGGATGTATCTTTTGATCAGTAAGGAACAAGAGAAAATTATATGATGATAAATATAATTGTATGAATTATGATTATATGAATCATAGGAATGAATATTATAATGATATATGTATTTGATATGAATATATAATATGAATGAGATCCAGGATATGAGTGTTCTACGGGTTTATGGTGACCTTAAGCCTACCCTTGCCCTAGTTACGTTGCACCACTAGATTTAGGGTGTGACAGAGGTGGTATCAGAGCTATAAGTTTATAATCCTTAAGATAGAAGATAGATAGATGTGCATGAGCCCTAATATAAGTGTTGATTAAGATAACTATGGAGCATAGGATCCATGTCACGTCAATGTTGTGTATTCGTTTAGTATAGACCTGCACTAATCTTGTATTTTGAGTCTAAGTTTGCCTTGTTTCTCTTATCAGTATCGAGATGCCTCCACGTCGTGGTAGAGGACGAGGTCGATGTCATCCTAGGCGAGATTTGCCTTTTGAAAAAGGTTTTGTGGGTGGAAATGGAGGAAATGAGGTTCCTCTTGTGCCACTAGTAGATGTGGTTAATATGGCTCAACAATTGGAACAACTGCAAAGGAATTATACAATGATAGCTGAATTTATTACTCAGCAAAGACAACAGCAAGTACTTAATTAGCTCTAGAGATTCCTGTTCCTCCAGCAGTTCCACCACCTGTTGTACGTCAAGAGGAAGAAATATCATTTGAGCTATTTCTTAAGCTTAAGCCCTCAGAGTATAGAGGTGAAGTGGATCCTACTAATTTTCTGGAAGAAATTGAAGAGAAAGTACAGATTCTACGGATTCCTGATAGAAGAGCTATAGAATTTATGGGGTATTTGATGAAAGTTGAGGCTAAGGATTGGTTCAAGAGAAGCATTTCTGGTATGCTGCGGGAAATGAAGATCTTTCTTGGGAGAGATTCAAGGAACTGGTGATGAATGAATTCCTTCTAGAGAGTGTGAAGGAAGCCAAATTAATAGAATTTGAGAGATTGGTTCAGACCCCTTGGTATGAGTGTTTCAGAGTATGCCAGAAAGTTCAGTCAGTTAAGCAAATTTGCTCCTGCATTGGTACCTTCAGAAGCAGTATGGATTCAGAGGTTTCGCAGAGGATTGGTGGCTCCACTATTTAAACTCCTAGCTGCTCTTGAGTGTGATTCTTACTCTAAACTTGTGGATAAGGCTAGAATAATTGAGAATAGAGAGATGGAGCTAGATCCGAAAGGGTTGAGAAGAAGAAATTTAAAGCAGGTAGTTCTTCTAAACAAGAAAGCAGGATGAAGAATATGGGAGTGGCTCATCAGTCAGCTTCTAGGAGTGGGTATAGAGGACCTTCAGAGAGACCACAGCAGAGTCGAACTACTCCTGGACCTACTTCTCAGATGAGCTATGGTTCAGCTAGCTTTGCACCATCCAGGACTCCTAAACCTTTGTGTTCTTCATGTGGAAAATTTCATAATGGCTCTTGTCATTATGCATCAGGAGCATGTTTTAGGTGTGGGCAACAAGGCCATTTGCTCAAGAATTGTCCATAGCCACCCTTTGGAGGTAGACCTCAGGCTTCTTAGGCTACAGTTCAAATGAGTAGAGAAATGAGAATTAGTTAGCAGCCAGGTGCAGGCAGAGGTATTTTGGGTAGGACTATTGAGGCTGCCAGAGGGTCAGGACAACATGTGGCTCAGGCTTCGGGATCGACTCCTATGGGTAGAGGTAGAGGCAGAGTTTTTGCTTTAGCACAGCATGAGGCCCAGGCATCTAACACGGTTGTTACAGGTATTCTCCCGATCCAAGCTTTGAATGCTAGAGTACTGTTTGATTCAGGAGCTATGCATTCCTTTGTGTCATCATGTTTTACTAAGAAATTGCATGTGCCTTGTGAATTGTTTGAAAATGTGTTGGTTGTTTCTACTCTTTTAGAGGAAGAGATTGAAGTTCAGAACTTTTATCCATCATGTGTAGTTAGCATAGGCGGCATGAACTTGGATGTAGATTTGATTGAATTGCCAGTATTGGAATTTGACGTGATTTTGGGCTTGGACTGGTTGTCCAAGTACTATGCTACTATAAATTGCAATGGGAAGAAGCTAGTCTTCAAGCCACCTTCGAGTGAGGAGTTTGAGTTTCAAGGGGAGCGGAGTGAAGTTCCATACAATGTGATATCTGCCATTGGGGTAAGAAGGTTATTAAGGAAAGGTTGCCAAGGGTATTTGGCTTATGTTCGGGACACTCATAAGGAAGTGAAAGATAAGGAGCAAATTCCAATAGTTAATGAGTTTTCGGATGTATTTCCTGAAGAATTACCAGGGTTGCCATCAGATAGAGAGATAGAGTTCGGTATCAAATCATTACCTAGCACGAGTCTGATTTCTATTCCTCTCTACCGTATGGCACCAGTTGAGTTGAAAGAATTGAAAATTCAATTACAAGATTTGTTTGATAAGGGATTCACTAGACCTAGTAGTTCACCGTGGGGAGTACCTGTACTCTTTGTGAAGAAGAAGGATGGTTATATGAGATTGTGTATCGACTATAGGCAGCTTAACAAGGTTACCATCAAGAACAAATATCCCTTACCAAGAATAGATGATTTATTTGATCAGTTGCAGGGTGCAAGTCATTTCTCCAAGATAGACTTGAGGTCAGGTTATCATCAGTTGAGAATTCGGAATGAGGATATATCGAAGACAGCTTTCCGGACCAGATATAGACACTATGAGTTTTTAGTGTTGCCCTTTGGATTGACTAATGTACCAGCTGCATTCATGGATTTAATGAATAGGGTGTTCAGGCCATTTTTAGACAAGTTTGTCATTGTATTCATCGATGACATCCTTGTATATTCTAGGAGCAAGGAAGAGCATAAAGAACATCTTCGGATTGTATTGCAAACCTTGAGGAAGCATGAGTTGTTTGCCAAGTTCTCCAAGTGTGAGTTTTGGTTGGATAGTGTTTATTTCCTTGGGCATGTGGTAAGTAAGGAAGGACTTAATGTTGACCCGAAGAAGCTGGATGCAATCCTTAATTGGCCTAGACCCACAAACGTTTCAGAAGTTAGAAGTTTCTTGGGTTTGGCAGGGTATTATAGGAGATTTGTGCAAGATTTTTCCAAGATTGCAGCACCTTTGACCAAGCTTACTCAGAAGCAAGCGAAATTCCAATGGACAGATGTTTGCGAAGGAAGTTTCCATAAGTTGAAGACTTGTCCCACCACGGCACCTGTTTTAGTTTTGTCATCTGGTGAAGGAGGATTTGCGGTATATTGTGATGCATTGAGAGTAGGACTTGGTTGTGTGCTTATGCAGCATGGTAAAGTGATAGCCTATGCTTCGAGGCTATTGAGAAAGCATGAGGTGAATTGACCTACGCATGATTTGGAGATGGCTGCAGTAGTGTTTGCATTGAAGATCTGGAGACACTACTTGTATAGAGAGAAGTGTGAAATCTTCACAGATCATAAGAGCTTGAAATATATATTTTAGCAGAAAGATCTTAACCTTAGGCAGAGAAGGTGGGTTGAATTGCTTAAGGATTATGATTGTGAAATATTATACTATCCAGGAAAAGCTAATGTAGTGGCAGATGCATTGAGTAGGAAGTCTTTGGGAAGCTTAGCCCATATCCAAGTAAGTAGAAGATCTCTGGTGAGAGAGGTACAAAGATTACATGAGTTGGGAATTAGTTTGAATCTGTCAGATTCAGGAGTACTTTGAGCCCATTTCCAAGTCAAACCGGTTCTTATTGATCAGATAAGAGAAACATAAGATAAGGACCCTCAATTGGTAAAGCTAAAGAAGGATGTAGGGACAAATAGAGCTTTAGGTTTTACCATAGTTAATGGTGTGTTGAAACTGGGCAACAGATTATGTGTTCCAGCTGTGGATGGATTAAAGGATGTAATTCTTAAGGAAGCTCACCATTCTAACTATAGTGTGCATCCAGGTGCAACAAAGATGTACCACAATATCAAGAGTTCTTACTGGTGGAGTGGAATTAAAAGAGATGTCGCAGAATATGTAGCTAAATGTCTAACTTGTCAGCAAGTCAAATTCAAGCATCAGAAACCTTCTGGATTACTTCAAAAATTGCCATTGCCAGAATGGAAATGGGAGAGGGTGACTATGGATTTTATGGTTGGATTACCAAGGACTTCAAGAGGCCATGATTCAATATGGGTTATTGTTGATAGATTAATCAAGTCAGCTCACTTCTTGCCAGTTAAGACGACTTATACGGCTTCACAATATGCGCAGATTTATTTCGATGAGATTGTCAGGCTGCATGGAGTTCCAATTTTGATCATCTCGGATAGAGGTACTCCGTTCACCTCGAGATTTTGGCGAAAATTACAAGACTGCTTGGGTACACACCTTGATTTCAGTACAACATTTTATCCGCAAACAGATGGACAGTCAGAGAGGATTATCCAAACTCTAGAAGACAAGCTGAGGATGTGCACTCTAGACTTTAGAGGAAATTGGGATAAGCACTTTCCATTGATAGAGTTTACCTACAACAACAACTATCATTCCACGATTCAGATGCCTCTTTACGAAGCATTATATGGCAAGAAATGCAGATCTCCCTTGTATTAGGATGACGTTGGAGGAAAGTATATTGAAGGACCAGAATTGATAAGATATACATCGAAAAAGATTCCGTTAATCAGGGAGACATTAAAGATAGCTTTTAACCATCAAAAGAGTTATGTTGATCCAAAGAGGAAAGATCTTTAGTTTTCCATTAGAGATCTAGTATTTTTAAAGATGTCACCAATGAAAGGAGTTTTAAGGTTTGGCAAGAGAGGCAAGCTATCTCCACGATTTATTGGACCCTTTGAAATTCTGAGCAAGGTTGGAGAGGTTTCATACAAGTTAACTTTGTCGCCTAGCATGGATAGTGTGCACCCGATATTCCACGTATCGATGTTTCGAAAGTATGTCGCTGACCCTTCTAATGTGCTGCAAGTTTTAGCAGTGGACCTTCAACCAGATTTTACGTATGAAGAGGTTCCAATTGCCATTGTGGACCGAATGATCAAGAGGCTAAGAAATAAAGATATATTAATGGTTAAGGTTCTATGGAGGAATTAAGCTATGGAAGAGTGTACTTGGGAGAGTGAGCAATCTATGTGAGTCTAGTGTCCCCATTTATTTCAAATTTAAGGTAAGTTCTTTAAATTCGAGAACGAATTTATTTAAGGGGGAAAGAATGTAATACCCAATAATAAATATTTGATTTGATTTTATTTTTATTTTTGATTATTGAGATGATTGTGGATAGAATAATATCTTGGAGAAATTTCAGAATTTTTGGTATGCAGGAATAACTTGATGAGTCAGTTTTAAGGCTTTAAAGGAATAAATTAGAAAAAAGTGTAAATCATGTGAGTTGCAAATTTTATTTATGAATCTGTAAAATTGTTTTGGAAATTCTATGTGTGTGTAAGGAGATATATTCCTTAACCAAATTTTATTTAGTTTTCTATTTTCCTGCAGTAAGTTGATGTGTATTCTGAGAATGTAGAAATTTAGTCTGTTTATTGATTTTCTGTATATAGTAATGACTGAGAAATTTCAATGAGATTGGATAATTCTAGTTCAAGAGATAGCTAATTTAATCAGATTTGCTTGGACAATTTTTGGAGAGTAAAATTTGGGTGAATTTAGAAATTCACCATAAATTTTGTAGATCTTTTTTTTTATTTGACTTTGGTTGTGATGGACCCCTGAGTGTCTACTTTAAGTGACGAAAATAATTAAGGAATTTGGGTATCTGTAGCTCATTTGTGAGTTGGTTCAGTGCGGAGTGACAAGAAAGGTTTTCTAGCTCGACAGAATAGGTAGTGTGAGGTGGTTCCTCGATTTAAAAAAAAATGATTAGAGACTGATCGAGATGAAGAGGTAAGCATGGAATTGTGGCCCTGTATGTCTAAGTTAATTGGGAAAAAGAGTCAAGAAATTTAACCCTCTTTATCTCGCTCGCGAGCCATTTTAGTGCGAAGTGGCAAGATGGCTAGCGAGGCAGGATTCCAGCTCACCAAAATAGGCATTGGCAAAGTGGAAATAGGTGAGGAGAGATTGGCGAAGAGGCATTGCCGAGGTGGCATATTCGAGGTGGAAATAGGCGATGAGAGATTGGTGAAGAGGCATTGCTGAGGTGGCATATGCGAGGTGGAAATAGGGGAGGAGAGATTGGCGAAGAAGCATTGCCGAGGTGGCATATACGAGGTGGAAATAAGCGAGAAGATATTGGCAAAGAGGCATTGCCGAGGTGGCATATGCGAGGTGGAAATAGGCGAGGAGAGATTGGCGAAAAGGCATTGCTGAGGTGGCATATGCGAAATGAAAATAGGCGAGGAGAGATTGGCGAAGTGGCATATGCGAGGTGGAATATGCGAAGTGGACATGCGAAGTAGGATTGCGAAGTGAGTATGGAGAAACAGGAAACTGAGAGGCAGTAGTCTATTATAAAAGGAGAAGCAGTAGCTAATTTCGCGATATCTTCTTCTTCTCTTTTCTTCGGTCATTCTCATTTCTTCTCCAATATTTTTCAAATATGTCCCGATTGCTTTTAATGCATTAATACTCAAAATTAATACATTGGATCATTAAATGAGCGCATTTAAGGCTTTAATCATCATTCTCAAGTCAGATTCTTCAGGAATTCAGTTTTGGAAAAATTAAGGTAATTTTCTCCAAACTTCATTTTCTCTTTAGATTAAAGATTTTTGATAGATAGAATAGATCTATATAAGTATATAGACTCTATTATAAGTATTTAAGACTATTAATTTTGATTAATAGTCAAGATATCAGAATCTATGAAATTTGATGAATAGTAAGTAGATTCTTAAATTTCAGATTTTCTTAAAAGATTAATTAAATTGATGTTAGAAAACAATAATAGAGGATGTAAGATGATTAATAATTTAGAGAATCATATTAAGTATTGTTGATTGAGGGAACCCTAATTTTGAGCATTTGGGAAAATGTCATAGGAAAAGAGGATTCAAGAAATTAAAGGAGATTTATTGACTATACAAGTAACTGAGGATAAATTGATTTGAGGTAAGTATGAACATTGCTTATGTATATTGCTTATTTGAAATGAATTGTCCAAACTTTTCTAATGTTCATATATATGATTCATATGTTATAGAATATTATATTACTGACCTATCAATTGAAATTTCCATGATATTCTCAAACAAAATGACAATTTGTTCCATGTGATTACCATATATATATCTTGTAAATGACTTGGTCATCGTTCCTTGGATCAAGTTCATATGAAACCTTTTTGTTAATTTGACTGAATTTATATTATATGTTGATGGTCTTGCGACCAATATGTTTTCTTGTAAGATTACAACTATATGACCCTATGGATAGAACGCTCTTGCCAATGAGAGTAAATTCATTGATCCATTGTGCACTTTGGGAACCTAGCTGATAGGGTTTTTATCAATGTTCCACCTAGAGGGGACCATGAGCTCTAGGCGTATGCCTGGCCAAGCATGCATTTGCGATAAGGTAGCAAGGACTACCAATGCGCTCTGTTGTGATAGGTAGCAAGGCTACTGATGCACTTTGCAGTTATATCATATGATTTGACAATACTATTCGATTGTGAGCACTTCTGTTCTTGTAAACATAACCATCTGATATTTTCTTACCCATGTTTCTTTGGATTGATCTTTCTTTTGGATTGATCTTTATATTGCATGTTCATATCTTACTGAGTTGAAAGCTCACTCCTCTTCTGTGGATTTCAGGTGATAGTGTAGCTCGAGAAGAAGCTAATATAGAAGACCGAGCTTCTTGATTTATTCCTCCAAGAAACCATCATTGTAATTATTTTGATATACGTATTCATTGAATTGTATTATGGTATTGTATGTATGAGGAGTATACTTTAGAACTCCGTAGTTAGATATTGAGGAGGGTATTATTTTGATGCCTAAACTGTTATGATTTGGGGCTGCCCTTATTCCTTAGTGATGTGGGATGTATCTTTTGATCAGTAAGGAACAAGAGGAAATTATATGATGATAAATATAATTGTATGAATTATGATTATATGAATCATAGGAATGAATATTGTAATGATATCTGTATTTGATATGAATATATAGTATGAATGAGATCTAGGATATGAATGTTCTACGAGTTTATGGTTGCCTTAAACCTACCCTTGCCCTAGGACCGTCGCACCACTGGAGTTGGGGTGTGACAAGTTGATATCGAATTACATTATGATCGATGGACACTTATTGCTTATACAAATCAGTTTGTAAATAGTTTAACCGAGACTATACCTTATACATAATCTAACCAAGACTATACCTTATACAAATCAGCTTATGAAAGAAGCATTAGTTTGGTGAGAAATATTACGAGCTCTGAGGTTTAGAAGTTTAGAAAGAGGAAGATTTGAAGCTTACCAATCATTACGACTATTGTCTGGAGGAGTTGATTACTAGGTTATGGGGTCATGTAATAAGATAATAATATATCAGCTCTTGCCACAAAATGAAATTTCATACCTTCATTTTAAATCTTAACCCCTTTAAAATACATTGCATAGCCTGCCACAACGTCCATGACTAAATAGAGTTAGTATGGAGCAGTGGAGCACACTGGACTTGGCACAATAATTTCTAGTAGTGGAAACATTAAAATCAACTTAGGTGGTATTGTTTGCATATCTCATCCCATGCTTTCATAAAGCATTCGTTAAATGGTTATGGTTGACAATGTTGGCAGTAATTATGAGATTTCTTATATGTTTGAATATTCGAGGTGTTTGAATCCCCTTAAAAAGGAGGGATAATCACTTAAAATAGCTTGCTTAAGCTATTGTGTGGTGAGGCTATATAAAAGAATGACATTTAAGAAGAGAATCTATTGTGCGGGAATTTTTTTTTTCCATACACCACACAATTTAAAATATTAATTTTATTTATGCGCACACAATAAAAATATGTATCCCATTGATGCGCAGTTATAAATGTATACAAGCATACTTAAAAGTATAACAACTAAAATTCTTATATCCATAAAAATACTATGATTTGTTAATTAGTCAACGATTGAGTAGATTATCTATGCATAGAGGTAAATTACACCCGTGATCACCAAATTTAGCAAATAATTTTAATGTAATTACTAAATCGGAAAATTCTTTCAGACTAATTATTAAACCTTAAAATTTTTTCATTGATTAATCACCGGACCGAATCAAAATACAAGTCGCTGACATGGCAATGAGACATTTATTTTACATGTGTCGCAGACATGACAATCTTAATCAGCAAAAAGTACTGACTAAGATATTATTTATTTTGATGCAGCCATTTTTTTCTCAATAATTAGTCAGTGATAAAAATTTTAAAATTTAATAATTAATCTGGAAAAAAATTTCGTTTGGTGATGATGAATATAATTTACCGGACTTTACTTCGGTTAGCTAACCTTTATAAATATAAATACGTAGTTGCTGTCATCATTCATCAAATTGTCGTCACTAATTTCGCCATCATCTCTGTTTGAGTCCATATAAAAGTTTCCTTATTGGTTTTCGTATCCTAATTGAACTTTACTTTCTCATATATAATCAATTATATAATCTTAGTAAATATTATTTCCACTAACAATCTATCACTATGGAAGTAACTAAAGATGTTGTGATTGTGGGAGCTGGAATTGCTGGTCTTACCACTGCCTTGGGGCTGCACAGGTAATAGCATGCGTTTTATTTTATTTTTTATTTTTTCTGTGTATGATAATTATATACTAAAAATTGAAAACTTAATTATTGCTCGTAATTATATTCAATTAATAGGCTTGGAATTCAAAGTTTAGTGTTGGAATCCTCTGCTAGTTTAAGAGTGTCTGGATTTGCTCTTGCAACATTCACTAATGCATGGAAGGCATTAGATGCTATTGGTATTGGTGATTATCTCCGCCTAAAACATTCCCAGCTTGATGGGTAATTCTCCACTTTTTATTTTATTCATGATTATTGTTGAATTTATCACTAAAATAGAATAAAGTCAAGTAATTTAATGTTGATTTTGTTTCAATTAAATCAGTGTAGCTAAGGATTAATTTAGTCAAGTTTCTATAGGTGATTTTTAATATAAATTTATATTTAAAAAAAATAAATAATAAGACTTTATTAAATGACTGATAGTGAATTAAGTCTCCCAATAAATTAATTATATGTTTATTTGTGTGACATCTAAGTGCAGATTAGTTGCTACTTCCACAGTCACAGGCCAAAGTAATGCAGAAATTTCCTTTAAAGCCAAAGGGAAGCAGTAAGTAAATCAGACAACTATATATCAAGTACTTAACTATCATTTTCATTTAATTATCATTATTATTTGGTTTAGAAGGATAGAAGAAGACTCCAACTTGAAATTTTATCGAAATTCATAACTAAATTTGTACTCTAATTGTGCAGTGGAGAGCATGAGGTTCGTTGTGTGAAAAGGAAATTGTTGCTAGAAGCCCTTGTACATGAACTCCCAAATGATACTATTAAGTACTCCTTCAAAGTGGTTTCAATTGAGGAATTTGGCTACTTTAAATTAATCCATCTTGTTGATGGTACCATCATCAAGACCAAGGTACGGAAAAATAAATAAATAATAACTGTTTCGTAATATAAAATATCATATTAAATAAATAAACAAATAATAAATAATAATATATGTGTCGTAATGCATAATATTATATTAAATAAATAAATAAATAATAATAAATAATAACTGTCTCGTAATGCAGAATATCATATTAAATAAATAAATAAATACCATCTCAGCTAGAGATCAATTAATTAATTTTTTTTTTTTAAATCTAATATTACCTATAAATTTGTCAATGCAAGGTGTTAATTGGGTGTGATGGGGTGAACTCAGTGGTGGCGAAGTGGCTAGGGTTTGAAAAGCCAGCGTTTACTGGGCGGTCAGCAATAAGGGGCTACGCAAATTTTAAGGGCAGCCATGGCTATGGTCCCAAGTTCTTGCAGTTCTTTGGCAGTGGCTTTCGTTCAGGTCTCCTCCCTTGTGATGATACAACTATATATTGGTTTTTCACTTGGACTACCTCTGCCTCAGGTAATTAATGATCAAGTATAGTTGTTATATATATATATATATACACCATCTTAATTCTTAAAACTTTGGGGTTATTACAAATTGAATCCTATATTTTAAAATGTTATAATGTTAATTTTTAAAATTTTTATTTCTATATCACTATCCGATATTGTATTTTGAAATTATTTGTAAATGTAATAAAAAATAATAGAAATTCCTTTCGATTTATTTTTTAATAGAATTTTTTTGGGGTTTAAAATATCCATTAAAAAAATTAATTTCATTTCCTAAAAAAAATTTAATTTCAGGTATATAATTTATATGAAATAAATAAATATTATGCTAGAAATTATAGACATAATGTTATATTTCTTAATGCAATTTACATATCAATTATTGTGTCCATAAAAATTAAATACATAATTATTTTTTACTTGAATCTCTTATTTTAATACTTCACAAAATTTTTTTTAACAAAATTGACAATACAAAAATTAGTGAATATTTTTATTGCAACAGTTTAATTATAAAATTCAAGATTAATATATATATATGCACCGACAAAAACTTTTTATATTGATAACATTAGGAGGCAAAACCAGAAAATTTTATTAGATGATCAAAATTAATAAGAGAACAAAAAATAAATTTTAATTCTTTCTAATAATTTTTATTTCAAAAAATATTGACTAATTATATTTTTCTGTAAAAATATATTTTTAATTAAATAAATTTTTAATCGAAATCTAAATAGTCTCATATTTATCATTAGACTTCAAGATTTGCCATTATATAGTTTTAAATTATGAGATTTGGTTTCTAATAACCTCAAAAATTCAGAATTCTAGATGTGATGTGCATTAAGTATCTTTTCATCATTATCTAATTACATCCATCAATTAAATATATTGTTCAAATTTTCTCTCTTTTTTTCTTGTAGACAAAATGCTAGAAGATAACCCAGCAATGATAAAGCAATATGTGCTTAGTAAACTTGAAAATGCAGCTTATGATCACTTGAGGATTGTAGTAGAAACCACAGAACTAGATGATATTGTATGTTCTTCTTTAAGATATAGACATCCATGGGAGTTGTTATGGGGAAATATAAGCAAAGGCAATGTTTGTGTAGCAGGAGATGCCCTCCATCCCATGACACCGGATATCGGCCAAGGCGGTTGCGCCGCCTTAGAAGATGGTGTTGTCTTGGCTAGGTGCCTTGGTGAAGCCTTAATGAAAGAAAAAATAGTGAGTGTAGAAAGTGAAGAGAAAGAGAAAGAAGAATATAAGAGAATTGAAATTGGGTTGAAAAAGTATGCTCAAGAAAGAAGATGGAGAAGCTTTGAGCTCATTAGTACAGCTTACTTGGTTGGGTTTATACAACAAAGTAATAGGAAACTATTGAACTTCTTGAGAGATAAAATTTTGGTTAAATTTCTTGCTGGGTTGCTGTTGAAAATATCAGATTTTGACTGTGGAAAGCTCAAAATTTCTTGATGGATATATAATTAGCTACTTTAATGTTTCACTTGATTAATTTCAAGCCCAGGATCAGTCTTAATATTTTGTACTAGAATGTAATACTTAGTCACTTAAGTCATTTTGTGCTTTTATGAATATGAATATGAAATGGTATAATTTATGGTTAAATAAACGCCTAATGGATTCATATACACTGAAGTTTGGGACTCTTTGTAATTTTACTTCATTTTATAAATTTAATAATTTTACACCATTTAGCAAAAATAAAATTTTTAAGTAAATTTAATTTATTTTAAAAATTATTAAATAGGATGTGAATATTTTTTTTTACTCGTATAAAAGTGAACTAATATGTAATTAAAATGAAAATATATTCATAGAAATTTATTTTTATGAAAATAAAAAAAATATTCTCCTAATAATTTCTCAATTTATTTAACAAGTTAGTTTGCATGTATATCCTATTTTGCAGTTAGTTTGTATTTATATCCTACTTTGCTTTGTTGGACAAAAAAAAAAAAAAACATTCTCTCCCAACGGTATGACACCTAGGACAATCAATTAACTAAATGAAACTACGGATTAACTCTATTTTTTCTTTTTCTTTCTCTCTTCCCTCTCACCAAACCCTTTTTGCTTCTTTCCCCTCTCTTTCGCTCTTCTCCATTTCCATCAAATTAAATCCTAAATTTCATCCCATCTAACCTAATTTCACAGTTTTCTTAAGATCAATTGATCTTGAACTCCAATATTAGACTGTTATCAAGCTTCCACATGACTCAAATATAAAGGAATAAAAATATATGAAAAAAGTTCAAATTCTTGATTTTCCTCTCTCTATTTTTTTTTTAACCCTTGATATTCTCAATAACTAAATGGAAACTGTATCTCAACAAATAATTACTTGAGAAAGCACCGATTTATACAAGAAAATAACCCAAAAAAATATAATCTAATTGTTTCCGTTTGTTAGTTGCAGCTTTTTTGCCATTTAGATTTTTTACTTCAAATTCTTAGAGGCATCATGAGAGGGAGAAGAAAAGAATAATCAAACAAATATAATGAAAAGGATTTAACGATCAGGATAACTTAGAAATGACTCAATCCCCTATAATTTTTTCTCATTTTTTTAGGGGAAGTATAGTACTATGTAGTTTCATACTTATTTCATTAAAGGTTTATGTTTTTGTGACAGTTTGGTTATTTTGATTGCTGTTATACACTTTAGTCACAAATTTGATAACGTCATTAATATTATTGACGTGGATAATATTTTTTATTTTTAATATCTGATATGGTGTCTACGTATTATTAATGTGATACCACATTAAAATTAAAAATAAAAAATAAAATATGAAGCAAATTCCCCTAAAAACATTGAGTTTTTTTGGTTTAAAAACCCCTAAAATGCAATTTCTAAATTTGTAGAATCTCCTAAATTTTTTTCTCATTTGTGTATCTCTTTTCTGTTTGTTATCTTCAAAATTACACTAATAAAAAATTACTAAAATTCTTAAATTTATTAACTTGATGAGTTTGATCAGTTTGTAGAGTAATATTATAAGGTTTGGGTTCATTTGAGTGCAAGAACATAAGTTTAGTGTTAAATTTTGAAGATTAATAGAAGATACAGAGAAATCCAACAAATTTCGTGAGGCCCAAGATATGTGACAAACTTTTTACTTGGATTATTTGTATTTGTTTTGGGTATGAATGTGGTAAAAGTGTTTGGGTCGTTATTGGTTTGTTTGGGTATCGGGTTTGTAAGTTGCTTGAATATAGGGTAGGCATAGGTATATAATTTCATCCTTCAGATGTTAGTTCTTTTTTCAAATGTTAGTTCTGTTTTCAAATTTAATTTGTTATATATTTCATAATTTTCAGGAAAATGTCAGTAACTATTAATTTCAGAGTTCATCATGGTGGTAATTGGGAAAGTCCTGAGAATATGGTTTATGTGGGGGAAAGGATAGATTATATGGATAATGTTAATATTGATTATCTTTCATATTTTGAATTGATACAATTTGGTTATGATAGAGCATACGTTACAAGAAGCGGAATTTGGTATAGAATTTATGGGTTAACTGGTGACATTTCCTTAGAGAAACTGAAAGAGGATCAAGATGTCAATAATATACTGATGTATAATGAGGGGTTTAGACAAATAGATTTATATATTGTAGATGGTGTAGGTCCAGTAGGTACTTATCAGTATGAGGGTAATTTCCAAATTGCAAATGAGGAAGTAATATAGGCAGACAATGAGAATGAGGCAGACAATGATGATGTAATTGGGAACGAGAATATGGATGGAAATGCCAATGTAAATGTGGATGGGAATGAGGTTGTAAATGCCAATGTGAATGTGGATGGGAATGAGGATGTAGATGACAATGTGAATATGGATGGGCAAGAGGATGTAGATGACAATGTGAATATGGATGTGAAAGAGAATGAGATTGACTTGTGGAGTAGTGATGCAGAATCTTTGTATGCACCAGACGAGGCATCAGACAACTCATCTGAGTATGAGTCTGGTTGCAATGAGCCTAGCTGGCTTTATGATAATATGTAAGGCAGTGATGATGATATTTTCAATGATGTCACATCTAATCCAACAGATGGGGATAAAGTTAGAGTTAGTGAGGAAGCTGCAGATGGAAATGAGAAGCAAAAATGTTCTCAAAGTAGAGGAAGAAATGGGGATGGATTTAGTAAGGAGTTTTTTTAGGATATGGTTGATAGTAATGAATTGCACAATTTGAAGGGATTAGGTGATGAACTTGAGACATATCCTATGAAAACACTAGCATGCATGATCCCCAATTACGTAAAGGGATGAAAAGTATGTTGATGAGATAAGAGATAATCCAGATTGAGATGTGAATGCAATGAAAAAGCATATACAAAAGCAACTAAAAGAAGAAATATCTATAGTTGCATGTTACAAAGCTAAAAGGAAGGTCAAAAAGATAATTGATGGGGTTGTGAAGGAACACTACAAAAGATTATAGGATTATGCAGAGACCATTAGACTTACAAATCCTTGGAGTATGGTCAAGTTGAAGACTGAATAAGTGCTTAAAAGTATGATAGATGAAGAAGAAGGTGCTACTGAAAACAACCAAAGTTCTATACACATATATGTGCCTATTTTTCAGTACATGTATGTGATGTTTGCTGCTAAAAAATAAAGCTTTTTCTCAAGTTTAAGACCAATCATTGGTCTAGATGATTGCCATTTAAAAACTTCAATTAGGGATCAGTTGTTATGTGCAGTGGCTAGAGATAGTAATGACAATATGTTTCCATTAGCCATTACATGTGTTGATGTAGAGGAAAAGGCTAGCTAGATTTGGTTCCTCAAACTTCTGTTTGAAGACTTTAGATCCCCTGAAGAGACATGATGGGTATTCAAGTCAAATTAGTAAAAGGTACTGCTTCTTTTAATTTACAATCTTAATATATATATGTTTATATTTTAGCTGTATATGTTGTTGTGATATCTTCATATGTTTGATGAACTGATTATGCATTGTGAACATTGATTTTTTACACCCCTTAGCCCTGTGCCAAGCCGAACGGCTCTAACCAGAACCCAAACCATTCACGGATGAATTCAGAAGACATCAGAGCGGGCCCGAGCCCTCGCTGGCACCCCAAGGGAGAGGCATTATTGCCTTCCCTAGGGGGGGGGGGGGGGGGGGTGGTGGCGGCGGTTACGGCGGCCTTGGGTTGCCACTCTGGGCAGCTAAGGCTACCGCCCCTTTGGGCCTTGTTGTCGCCACCCCTCTCTAGTGGCACTTCTTCTTCATGCGCGTGGCAGTTTTATTTTTTAGCACATTTTCATCAATCTCACATCAGAAAATGATGAAACTTAACCCCCCTAACTCCCCCCCCCACCAAGCCTCTATTATAAATAGAGAGCTTCCTTCACCTAGTTCTGGGCCCCGAAATCATTTTAGGTTGAGTTATCACTAATTGATTTCTTCTTTTCTCCCTCTTTTACCTATCTTTCTTATTTTTTTAGTTCTCTTTGATCTAAAGAATGATAAAATAGGCTATATAGAGCCTCAAAATTAATTTTTAATTAATCTGAGTTTTTCCTAAGAAAATTATTAAGTCGAAGAGGAATTTCGCTCCAAAAAGGCAGTATGATCGCCTCTCCTTCCTCAAATCGTTTCACAAGGTGGAACTCCATCCAGAAAAACACTCTGACCTCCGCCTCTTCGAAAAGCAAGAAAAAAAGGTACCAATTCCTAAACTTAGTCTTTTCTTTTTTTAAAAAAAAAATGTTTAAGGTTTCTTAAATCTTAAATCTGTCTCCTTTCTTCCTTTCTTTAATTTGGTAAAACATCAAAATAAAAAATAAAACATGATAAAATTAGGTATAAAATTAGACCAACTCCCTCGCAAGAATGAAGAATTGTGTGGATTTTGATTCTTATTCCAAGGGATACACAGGGAAACTATTTCAAAACTGCAAATCCAAAAATGTTAGAAAACCATTTTTTTTTCCCAATTTACATTTCTTATTTGCTTGTTTTATTTTTTTCAAAATTGGACTTTTGGGGAATGTGTGATAAACCTAAAACCCATAAGGGCTAGAGTTGATATCCCCTATTTTGGAATTTTTAGTTGTAATAATTAATTTACTTTATTGCTTTCTTCACTCTAAATTGCTTTATTTCTTTTATTGCTTTATTTATTTATTCATTTATTTTATATGTCATTCTTTAGTTGTTCATAAAAAATTGCTTTAAGTCAACTTTAAAATTAAAAGTCAAGTTCAACCGAAAACCTAATCCTCGAATCCAACTTGGTTCAAAGGTCTAGTACATTTTCCTTTGGGATAAAATTGGAGTCACAAATGGGTATTTATCTTAAATTTTCCCAACAAAAATAACTTCAGGTGACGACTCCCTAATCCATTTTCAAAAATCAAAATCAAAGTGCAATTCACAAAAAAAAAGGGTGTGAATGTCGCCTCAATCGTGAGAAATCACCTAAATGAGCATTTTGATTCCAAGTGGACCGGACGAGGTACTCGAGCAAGGCTTCACAGTTGGCAACTCCACTGGGGATATTTCTTTCTTTCTTTTTTTTTTAAAAAAAAAGAGTAAGTGGACTACCAATTGGTTGAAAAATCTTTTAAAAAAAAAAAATATAATAACTTTTACATGGCTTTTAGTTTAATTTTGATTTCCATGCATCACTACATGGACTCTGTGTATAACAGAATAAGTTACAAAGTTGAACATTTGGATAATAAGTAGCATTGATCCGACAACTCTCTTTGAGTATGTTAGGAGATAGCAAAAACATCCACCCCACGACGAATCTTCAATCTTTTTGAAGTATGTGTAACGAGCAGTCGTACTATTGGACCCACACAAAACTCATTATTTCATATGTAGTTAGGTATATCACTGCTCTCTAGTATGACGGGTACCTAATGTCCAAACCACCGAAATCCATTTCATGTAATGAATTTAGATCCAGACCCTAGGTCCCATGATCCATAATAATGGGAATCTTTGAACATATGCTCATGAAATAGTTTTCTTCTTCATATACATACATAACCATGCATTCATGATTTATGGACTAAGAACCAATGAGTCAATGGTCAACGCAAAACCAAAAAGGTGCTTGAAAATTAAGCCCATTAAACCATCTTCAGACTTTCAAGCCTTGAACCTTAAGGCTTTGAGAAGAATGAAATCATTTTCCTCCACCTTTACATAGGTTTTGTTTGGACCACCGTGACCTGATCTAAGTATTTCTTTTTAAAAGGTACAAATGGAAAATCTGCACCTGACATGGATGTTGTAGCAACATTCTTGGCCACCCTACTCAAGAAACAAGAAGATAACTTTCATACTGCTTTGGAAGTCCAGGAAAGTCACTTTGACCATGCCCTTGATACACAACTACAGTCCATCCTTGATGAAGTAAAAATAATGATGGTCCGAGGAGTAGGTGCCCATCAAGCCAATGCCCCTAATATGTCTTCCTTTATTCCACCAAATCTCGTAATTGATTTGACAAATAGTGGGAAAGCTCTTGAAGTTGCAAATCCTCACTGACTATCAATCTGACTCGTCGCACTACTCTGCCTCCTACCTGAATTTTTTCATAGAGGAGAGAGCTTTAACTTAGCTGAAACCAAAAAGTTAATGAGAAATTTGAAGCTATAGAAAGGCTTCTCAAGAACATTAAAAAACATGAAGATTTGATTGATGTTGATGCCCTTACTCTCTTTCCAAATGCTAGGGTCCTTTCTAAGTTTAAGATGCCTAGCATGGACAAGTTCGATGACACCACCTGCCCTAAGACTCACCTTAAGATGTATGCAAGGGCTATGAATCCTTTGGGGGTGGACAATGAGCTCCTTGCTCAATCCTTTACCTGCGATGAGGTGGTTCGTTGATTTGGACTACCAACTTCAAAAAAACTTGGGATGATATCTGCAACGCCTTTGTCAAGTAGTATTATTATAACATTGAGGTGGACATCACTAAAAGGGATCTAGAGACCACCAAACAATAACAAAAATAGTCTCTCTCCACCTTCCTTACTAGATGGAGGTCTAAAATGGACCAAATGATGAATAGGCCTATTGAGCAAGAGCATATTGATATTATTATTAAGAACCTCCTTCTAGGTTATGAAACTTATCTCCAAACTCAATACTTAACAGACTTCAGCCCTTATTGCCATTGCATACAAGGTAAAGGATTTTATCCAAAGTGGGCAAGTTAAAGAAGAATCATCTGGTTTAAGGCATATGAAAAATACCAACTATAATCATAACACTTCTTCCAATTAGAAAAGCGGAGAAGTCTTTGCCATCCCTAACCATCAACCCATAAGGCTAAAAAGAAGGACTTTTACTAATTTGGGCATAGCATTGATCATGGTATACAAAAAAGGCCTTAGAGTCGAATCTGGTTAAGCTTTTATAACATAGGGCATCTCCAAACCCCTTTCTTAGAAGCTGGAATGTAAATGAGTATTGTGAATATCACCAAGGTATGAGGTACAAAACAGACATGTGCAAGACCTTAAGGCATAAAATCCAAGAACTTATAGATAGTAGGGACATCATTCCACCAAATACAAGACTTAACATTACCACCAATCTTCTCCCAAACCATCAAACCAATGTCAATCTCATTCATTCTTCCAACATAGAAATTGATCTGATCTCTTTGATCCAATCAAATGATGAGTTCTGCTATGTCTTGGACCTCAATGACTTTATAGAGGAACTTGATGCAATAACTCGGAGTAGGAGACTCTATCAACCAAGCCCATCAGTCTAACAACCCGTCCAACATGTTTCCCCTCCTATGGAAAAAATGAATAATGAGCCTGATGAGGATGCTATCCTCAAGCAATTAAAGAAAACTCAAGCCAGCATCTCCATTGGGAGCCTCATCCAATAATCTTTCCCATATCGCCAAGCTCTTTGCAAAGCGTTGAACCAATGTCAAACCCTAATCAACATTTCTCCTGAAACCTTAGTTGCCTCACTCACCAACTCAACCAAGGTTGCTTCTATCTCATTCATTGACCATGATTTGTCCAAATGAGGAGAAAACTATAACCATGTTTTATACATAACTGTGATGACCCAAGGAAAAATAATCCTAATGGTTTTAGTTGATAATGGGATATCACGACCCAATTTTGGAATATGACGGTCCTAGGATGTAGGAATAGCATAAGGCTATCGACACCTGTAGAACCCTTCTATAACTTGTAAACATCACCTGCTATAAATTATCTATATCTATATCCATATAATTAGTCTATCTATTATCATCTGTGATCATATATGATCTTAACGCATCTCATATATATATAATATCAATAACTAATAATATTACAAACCATACTAAACTTAATTATCCTAATAATTTACATATCCATGGTGCTTCTAAAATATACACAAGGAATATATACAAGTTTAATATTTACATTATTATAACACAACTGGATCCACTGATGAAGAAATCCTAGATCATCTCTATTCCTGACCTGAAAAGATAAAACCACTAAAAGGGTGAGTATTTTCATACTCAGTGAGTCAATATATACATTATCACACACAAGTTAGGTAGGTAGCAACAAATGAACAATATTAACAATTTGTTCATGGATAGCACACCAGAGGACCAAATAAAGAGAAATGGTTTATAGATACCAAATATAGATGTATAGGCACTAAGAGAAATAATAATCATGTATATATACAAATACTGAGCCATGAAACGCAAATCATTATTAATATAACATGTAAATAACATAAGGTGGATCAGACTCTATAGCCAGGACCATAACCCTTTCAAGCTAGGGTATTACTAGAATTTCATTATGCACAATGCTAATGGTATTTACCCACTACCCCATCAGTAAGGTAGCTCTGTCATAAAAATATTAGAATAGGTTAAAGATAGCAAATAAAATATCAAATAGGCAAGAAAATCAAGAAGGTTCAGTTTTTGTAACTCTAGCTCAATTGAGCTGTTTAGGCAAGTAAACATATATAGGATCATTATCCTTAAAAAAGGAACATTATAGTATAGGAAAAATGCCACAAAAGTCATTCAGGATACAAGTTTAAAATATGTCAAAAAGACACATTTACACTAGTGACAAAGAAAGTCACCTATTTTAGCAAATTTGGCAACAATTGATTTCTTAAGGAAATTAACAAAGGTCATTTCGTTGAGCACTTGGTGTGCACCACTTTAGGACTAAATAAATATAGTTTTGGGATATATTGATCAAAAGCCAAAGTTCGCAATTCAAGCCCCAATGGCAATAAATACAAAGGCATTCTCAAACAGGTTTTATATACATAAATAAACAACACTATCAGAGCTTGAATTCAAGGAAAATTCAAAGGAATGGAAAATGTCAAAAGGATGAAGGTTTCATATTCATTTCAAATTGATCGAATTAAGGTTTAAAAAAATCACAATTTTATACATATGACTCACTAAAATTGATGGTTCGATCTTTTATGCGATAAAATGTTGATTTGCCTATAACAGACAAAAATAGTGTTCTTCGATTGTACAATCAATTTTACCACATATTTAGCTTTAAATGGATGCTAACTAACACAATTAATCATTAATTATAATTATGGAATCCTATACAGAAAATCCATTTCAAACATAAACCTAGTTTTAAGGTTTTCTCCAATTCGATCCAATTTTGAAATCTATTGATCTAATCATGTTTCTAATCATTTATATAGCTTAAATGAATCAAAAGAATGAATAAAACATCATCCTCACCTTAATTCTTCAAGTGCAAAAATTTAGGTTAGGGTTTCCTTCAATTTCTTACTTGAATTTCTTGGAATTTTCGATGAAAACTAGTTTAATCGAGTTTTTTATCGATTTTTTCTGAAGTTTGGATGAAATTGGTGGAATTTTGGAGAAAGAGGAGATTTGGCTGCCTTTAATGGTGGAAGGTGGAGAGTTTTCCATTTTATGAAGAATTAGATAAAATTTATATGAATTAACTTTCAGTTAATTCGATTTTCCCCCTGATATTTCTCGTATTCATATCTTTAACCCGAAACTTTTAACTATTTATCTTTTTGTCCCATTTCAATTCTGAAATAATATTTCTTATATTTCTCCATCTTATAAGTGTAATGGTGATATTAAAAATTTAAAATTTTGAACCGGTTCATTAATTGAAACATCGACGTGCATGCCTATCTACTGGGTCGATTTTTAATGATTTATCAAGTCGCGCAAGTATGATGTTCTAATGTCTAAATCAACTTTATTTATACTTAAACAACATATATTTAAGGTCTTAAGGAAGACAATTGAGGGTGTTACATGAGTTAGCTCTGAATGTGTGTACGCTAAAAGTTGCAAGTTGTTTGGGCCTAGAAGCCGCATATTTCACCCCTTCTGATCAGATTATGAGGGCATATGATAACACTAAGAGGAAAGTCCTGGATGTGGCTACTCTCGATGTAACAATTGGACCCATAACTACTCTTGTCCCTTTCCAAGTAATTGATGTACTTGTATGTTTCAATCTCCTCCTTGGAAGACCATGTATTCGTAAGGCAAAAACCATTCCATCCTCCTTGCATCAGAAGCTTAAAATTCCTCACGGGACTGCTGTTGTCACTATCAAAGGTGATATGCAGGGAAAGAGTGAAGTTCCCAGCTCTGCTCCTATTTTGGGAATCCAGCCAGAACCGATTAGTGTGACATTGTCTGGTTTCTTTTTTTGCACCATTCAATTTATTGAGTCATAAGAAGGTAAAGAGTTAGTCCCTTTTGATTTTGATCCTTTCAATAATGTAGCTGTGGCTAACATCTTGAAGAAAATGAATTATTTTCCTGGTTTACATCTTAGGAGCAGCCAACAGGGGATAACCTCTTTCAAAGAATACCCAATAGCCAACCCATCTTTTGGGCTTGGCTATGAGCCCACCAAAGAGGATCTGAAGGAGATTGAATTAAGGGCCAATAGGAGAGATGAGGTTAAAAAGAAAGGTGAGACCTTTGTTTGGCATATGCGTCCCCTATTTCAAAACCTTGAATGTGTATTTTATAAAAGAGGGAGAGAACTTTCCTTTTTGTGGTTTTTCTAAACCATGCTATTGCCCCCTTAACTAAGAAACTAATTTCGGGCTTTGAAATCTTCTTTGATGTTAGGCTCATGTCACGTCCCACTTTTGGAATGTGACAGTTCGAGGGCATGGGTAAACTTAAGGTCACTGCAAACCCATAGAACCCTTAAACATGACAATCATTAATTATTCATACTTTAACCTATTTATTAATATTCAAATTCCATTTATCATTTATTAATCATACAAAAATTTTGACAGAGCCTCCTTTGTATTTTTTATACTATTCCCAATCCAAAATCGGGTATTTCAAAAATTACACAGTCTGCATAAAAATTTATACTCCCAATATTTCACCATCCTTATACCCTCAACTTCGCAGTTCATAGAGTCATATAAAACACTTCTATATATTCATTTTATTTATACCACGTCATAATTATATTTTAACATTATGATTATCGGTATTATTATCTTTGTCATTATCAGTATCACTACCATTAGTTATGCCATACTCATTTTTCAATAATTATCATTTTAGTTTCAGTAACAGATAATATATATTCACAAGTTAAACAAAACTATTTATTTCCCAAATTATATCCCATAGAGCTCTAGAGTATACACATACTGACTCCATAAAAGAAAATTACATTGGAGTCTTCGGACATCCCAAGTGCAGAGGAAGGAAAATAACTTAGGATCTAGCTCCTAATACCTCTTTCCTGAAAAATAATTAAACAACTATGAGTGAATAGAAATATACTCAGTGAGTAAGTATACATCATTATTTATGAGGATCAGGTAAATATTAGTAAGATAAATCAATAGAAATTAAATAACAATGAATGTGATGAGTAGATATCAATGTATCAAATTTGCACATGGAATAGCTAGTGATTAGCACACCAATTGCCTTTAGGCAAAGGGAATGGATAATAATGATAAAAGTAATAAATAACAATGAAGTAGGGTAAAAGTTTCAATAAAAAATAGTGCCAATGATGGTTGGTAAGTATCATATCAGTATGTGGAAGTGACAAATGAAGGGCCAGTAACAGTATATCAGTATCAGTGAATTATATAAGGAGGGTTAGGCCTTATGACTAGGATAAATCCCTTCCTAATTAGGGTAAACAGTATAAAGAGTCCATTATACATAATGCTAACAGTATTTACCCACTAACCTATCAATGTGGTAGCGCTATCAGGTCCATATAAATAGTACATGACAATTCAAATATTCAGTGGAGACATTTAGGTACAGTGAGTAATAAATAGGTAAACAGGGTTGTTTATCAATCGGTGCCAATACAGTTTGATGAATATATGTCAGTTCCGTTCTTAATATCAATATACATTAGGACACATGATTGAACATTCGGTGTGCATAACATTTAAGGTATTATGGTGCAAAAGCAATCAAGGTCTAATGTCACAATTCAAGTTCTTAAGGTGAGCAATATAATAAGCATTTCAATTTTAATAACAATTCAATGGCTATAGCTCAAATTGGGCTTGGTCAATCAGAAGACATTCAATGGCAATAACAATAAGGCATTCAGTCAAGAAGGAGATATGCTCAATTTGAATGCAATAATTCAGGTTATAAATATGCATAATGATGTATACATAACTCACCTTGCTAATTTCATTTTACTTCCTCACTTTGAACTTCCACTTACATCATCTTCAGTATTCAAAGCTACACATTAATTAACATTAAAATCATTATCTATTTACGTATCATATACTATTCTTAGCATTAATTTACTTAAAATTCATATGTTCTTTAACTTAGGGTTTAAACTCTTAAACTTTTACTGGTTTTCTCTTATTTTGGTAGTCTGTGTTCTTTTGCCTACAACTCATGTTATACATATTCAATTTCCTTGATTCTTTTTCCTACTTAAACTAGACATTAATCTCAGACATATTCAAATTTTACACAGCATATGGTGATAGTTGGACTCAACCTTACTGTCAGCCTTGCTATCCTGCACTCCAATCCTGGCAGTCTCTACTATTTTGGATGCGTCTCATGAAATATTAATCCAATGTCAAAACCCTTTTACAAGAATCTATATAAGACATAAATGAACACTTTTTATATTGAATACATAACTTAATTCACTCTCTAACATTCTATGAAATTAAAACACAGTAGCATTTTTTAGAAACCCTACATCTGAGTCAATCTCTGGTTTTACTCAATATCTCTTTCCTCACTTTGAATTTTTCAATTTCCTTTTACAAGAATGTAAATAGCATATATATATACAACTTTTATGTTTTACACTTAATCAAATTCAGTCATTAAGGTCACGTATTAATAGTCCTAAATTACTACTTTTACTAGAATCCGAATTTCCAAATTTCATTTATAAACATTATTACTTTTTTTTACTTGTTCTTAATACATAACTTTCAAGAAAAAGCCTAATTTCTCAATCATAGACATACATAACTTCATTTTTATTCAAATTCATAAATTCATGTACCACTTAAACTATAAATATCATAAAATTATAAATTATCATGGAAAATATAATTTTTACCTTAATCAAAACTTATTTCTTCCTAGTCACCTTGGAATCTCTCCACCTCCTTTATCTTTAACTTTCCTCTCTACACTCTCTTCACCTCTTAATCACCTATTCATCTTTATTATAACTTGACTATTGATTTCTATGGAGGAATCCCACCAAAATCTTGTTTAAAGAAAGGTTTAATGAAGGATAGATGGAAAAATTCTCTATGGACTTTTGTTTGGTATATGGTTCGGCCAAGCTTGATGGTTTGGTGTAGGATTTCTTTTCCAACTCTTTTATTCTTATCCTTACATATATATATATATACATATATAATACAAATTCAAATATAAATACAATAAATTTTTGATAGAAAATTTGTAGAGAATTCTAGAGAATTTGATAAGTTGACAAGTGTAAAGGTTTTATTTTATTTTTTTAACATAAATAAACAAACAAAAATTTGGCCATATTCTATACATATGGCGGGCCCATTTGTGGTAAAGAAGTGAAAATTATTTTGTCTCTTATTTACTTAAAGAAACAAAAAGAAGAATGAAGATAAGTATTGAAATTTTGTTTCATTAAAACTTCACAAGTGTAAATGTTTATTCTATATTTCTTTAGGGCATAAAACAAGTAAAACTTTTGGCAATTTAGCCACGCATGGCCAGCCCACACTTGGTAAAAATTAGGCTTGGATTTTGATTTTTAACATATGGAAAAGAAGACAAAATTGGTAGGTCCTATTTGCCTTTAATTTGGAAAATTCACTTTTTCTCCCTAAACACCTTAATCCTTTGTAATTTCATCATCTTTTCATTCTAATCAATTTCTAATCAACTATTTTTCACTATTATTTATCCAATATTGACTCCCACTTATTTTGTTAACAATCTATCGTTGTCTCTACAGTCGCTTACTCTTAAGTCTTCAATCTCTGTACTGAATTTTTCCTTAACTTTCATTACTTTACTAGTCATTTTGTCTTGCTGATTTGATCAATTCTTATTAACTTAAATCACTTGTGTCTGTCTAAGATTAACCATTCTGTCTATTCTATCTCATTGACTAAATTCCTCAAATCTGCATATGATTTATTCTAGCTTATGTAACTGTTTCAGATTTTTAATTCCTGTCACTATCTAATTACTACTTTTCAATACTCTGATTTACTGTCATCTAATTGGCTCTTTTTGGGGTATTACAACTTAGTTTTGAAGACTGTGAACCCGTCTACTTGTTGCAACAAGATTGGGAGGAAAACATGGAGGTTGTTGTCTTTGAGCAAGTCCTTACAATTGAAAGCAAAGCAAAATCAGACCCCACCAAGCTCATCCATCCAACTTTGAGTGCACCCAACAACTGGTATATTCAGAAGCTTCTTGGCCTTGATGAAATGTCCCCTTTCCAAATCAAGTCAGATTCTTTGGAGTCCTGCTTTTATTTTTCTTCTTTAGAGTCAGTAAAGGACCTCAATGGTCCTTTTAATTTTGATATAATCCATGAGGATGAGACATTTATTAGTAATAAAAATTTTGAATTTTTCTGTTATATCCTTGAGTCTTCCTTTTTTATTTATGAATCTAATTTAAATAAGGCATCAAAATAAAAAAGGATAAATGAAATAAAAAAAAAGGAACAAAGCAAGGAATCAATAAATCTAGGCACAAGTTATAAACTAAAAATCACATTCATTGCATCATCATATTATGATAAGGCTTCTTTATTTAAAGTAGTTCAATAATTTTTAGATTGTTTCGCCTGGGAACCCGAAAACATGACAGGTATTGATCCAAGTATTGCAGTCCATAAGATTTTGAAATATGAGGATGTAAAGCATAAATTATGAAGGTTAAAGGCAGAATGATCTCTCAAGATCAAAGAAGAAGTTATCAAGTTGTTAAAGAATAATTTCATTAAGCCAGTCACTTACCCATTATGGCTAGCCAACATAGTGCATATGCCCAAGAATGATGGAAAAGTAAGGATGTGTGTGGATTACAGAGATTTGAATAAAGCTTGTCCAAAAGACGATTTCCCTTTACCTCATATAGACTTATTGGTTGACCGTATGATCAGATCTAAAATAGTCTCATTGACTTATCTATATGTGGGTTATAATCAAATACAAGTCTACCATCCTGACAAGGAAAAGACAGCCTTTATGATAGAATGGGGTACCTATTGCTACAAAGTCATTCCTTTTGGTTTAAAAAATACGGGAGCAATATATCAAAGAATGGCCACAACCATCTTTCATGACATGATCTACCAGGATATGGAAGTGTATGTTGATGACATGGTTATCAAGTCCAAAACAACAGAGGGACATATAGATGCACTGAGGCGTTTCTTCCTTAGATTAAGACAGTATAATCTAAAGTTGAGTCCTGCTAAGTGTGTTTTTAGTGCATCCTCAAGTTCGTTCTTGGGGCACATGGTTAGCAAGAAGGGGATAAAAGTCAACCCAGCCAAATCAAGGGCCATTTTGGAAATGCCGGCTCCTAAGATAGAAAAAAGAAATTAGGAATTTTTTGGGCATTTGCAATACATCAGTTGGTTCATTTCTCAACTGGTTGATGTTTGTGGACCTATCTTCAAATTGTTAAAGAAAGGATTTTTTAAAGAGTGGAATGGTGAATGCCAACAAGCTTTTAAAAGAATCAAGCATTATTTGTTAAATCCTCCTATTTTGCAACCACCAAGGCCTAGTAAACCTTTGTTGTTATACCTCTCTGTGACTAAGGAAACTATAAGGGTAATGCTCGCTCAAAATGTCATAGACTCGCATAAAGAGAATTTCATTTATTACTTAAGTAAGCGCATGCTTGATTATGAACTCAAGTACAATTAAATCGAGCAGTTGTGTCTCGCTTTGGTTTGGGTATTCCATAAGCTACAACATTATTTGGAATTATACACTATGCATGTTCTTACTGACAAGAGCTCCTTGAAATTCCTTATGGAGAGGTTGGTTCTTAATAGCAAAATGGCACGATGGTTGATAGTTTTAATAGCCTTTAAACTCAAATATATTCTAAGAAAGGCCATCAAAGGGAGTGTGATAGTTGATCAATTGGATGTTGCCTCGGTAGATGATAAACCATTTGAGCCCGAGTTTTCAGATGAGGACATTATGGAGTTAGAGCCCAAAGTATGGAAGTTATACTTTGATGGAGCAACTAACAGTAATGGTTATAGTGTTGGGATAGAACTAGTCACACCAAATGGGTATCATTTACCCATGGCCATTAAATTAGCCTTTGAGGTGACAAATAATGAAGTTGAATATGAGGCTTGCATATATGGTCTGGAGGTTGCCACTAATATAAGGATTGATTATCTAGAGGTCTATGGGGACTATAATTTAATTGTTTCACAAGCTCTTAGAAAATGGAGGATAAAGGAAGAGCGTTTGGTTCCATACCATCAACGCGTAACTGACCTAGCTAAAAAATTTTATGAGCTATCTTTCCATTACTTACCTTGAACCAAGAATCAGTTTGTTGATGCTTTGGCAAGCCTGGCCTCTATGATAGACATGATGAGAAATGAGATTATACGTCCTATGGTTATTGAAGTACGAAGGCAGTCGGGTTATGATACAACATGTATGCAAATTCAGTTAGCCGATAGTAAGCCATAGTATTGGGACATACTCAATTTTTTGAAAAATGAGAAAATATTCGGAAGGGGCATCTAAATCGAATAAAAGAACCATAAGACAATTGAACAGTAATTTCATACCAAATGGCGATGTGTTGTATAAGAGAGCTTGGGACAACATTCACCTTAGATGCATGATAAAAGAGGAAGCTCAACAAATTATGGAATGGGTACATAGTGGTGAGGAAGACCCACACATGAATGGTTTTGCGTTAGCCAGAAAAATCGCAAATCTAGGATATTATTGGCTTACAATGAATGAGGATTGTGCCAAGTTTGTGCAGAAATGTCATAATTGTTAGATATTTGCAAACCTCCAGAAGTGACCTCCTGTCCCTTTGCACCCGACTGCAACTCTTTAGCCCTTTGTTACATAGGGGCATTGATGTTATAGGGCGAATCAGTCTGAAATCCTCGAATGGGCATGAATATATTTTGGTGGCAATTGATTACTTCACAAAATGGGTAAAAGCAGCCTCTTATCAAGTGTTGATTCTAAAAAGATAGTATACTTTATTCAAATTGACATCATTTATCGGTTTGGATTGCCTTTCGAGATCATCACTGATAACGGATCTCATTTTCAAAAGGAAGTAATAAGCTTACTTGAAAGAGAAAAGATTCAGCATCATTAGTCTTCCCTTTATCATCCTCAAACCAACGGGCAATTGAAGCAGCAAACAAAACCATTAAAATCGTTTTGCAGAAAATGATCACCAATCACAAAAGCTGGCATGAACATCTTCAATTTGCATTATGGGGATATCTAACCTCCATTTGCATGATAATAGAGGCAACTCCTTATTTTTTAGTATATGGGATGGAGGCAATACTTCCACTTGAAGTGCAAATCTACTCAGCAAGGGTTATGCAAAAAAATCAGCTTAGTGAAATAGAGTGGATTAAAGGATATCATGACCAGTTGAATGCTATCGACGAAAAAAGGATAGATGCACTTTGTCGAATTTAGGGGTATCAACAAAGGCTAGCTCGACATTTCAATAAAATATTAACTGATAGAGGATTGGAGGAAGGCAATTTGGTGTTGAAAGAAATCAGAGCTTCTGTTTACAATCCCTGACCTAATTAGGCTAGCCCATATGTGCTCAAGAAGATTTTGTTCGATGGAGGTGCCATACTTATGGATTTAGATGGGAATTAGTTTTCAAATCCTTATAATCTTGATCAGTTAAAGAGATAATTTGTGTAATTTATGTTTTATGATACATTTTATGAACAAGAACTGCATGGACCTGATTCTCCTAAAGAAGAAAGGGGTATAATGTAACAAAGTAACAATTATGTTGTGGAGATACGTAGGTAGCCCATTCTGGGTACGATTCAATTCATAATAAAAATATCATTTTATGCCATATGACTGCAATGTTTTATTTGATTCCTTTGCCTGCTTGTCTAGTTGAAAACTTGAAAGGACAGCTCGGGAAAAAGTAAGAGCTTTTTTTTAAAAAAAAAAAAAAAGAAAAAAAGAAGTAAATAAAAAATGTGCCCTTATTTTAAATTGGATTTCATGTCATCATCAGCCAAAGTCCAGTTTTATTTAGTTTCGTTTAAAAGTCGAAATATGTGTTCTATCTTGTCTCGTATGTCAAAATCAAGTTATTGCACAAGTCCAAAAAAAATCATGTCTTATTTTATTCATTTTAAATAGTGAATGTCTAATCCACGGTTCTAACATGAATGAATACAAAGCAAAGTCCCAACATAAAAAAAAAAAAAAAAAAAAAAAAAAAAAAAAAAAAAATAATTTAGTTATTTATTAAAATAAAAAATAAATTGAGGGCCAAATAAAAAAAAAAATGAAAATTTGTTTTATTTTTTTCATTTTAAAGAGTGGATGTCTAATCAATGGTTATAACATGAATTAATATAAATTAAAGTCTCAGCAAAAAAAAAAAAAAAAAAAAAAAGAGAGAGAGAAGT
>CANXYC012648527.1:0-24232 GCA_948193065.1 Aleurites moluccanus
CACATTCGCAGCCCCCCCATGCCTGCTCCTAACACACTCCATCCACAATGATTTACTCACAATACAATAATACCCCCCCACTCCTTCTTAAACCCAACACAAAACAAACCCCCCCCCCCCCCCCCCCCACACACACCACAAAAAGGACTCAGGCGCATGCATAAGGGCCCCTAAAAGGAACCTATCTAATTGCCTATTCACAAACTTAACGAATGGTACCTAGCTGGCTAGCCCAAATCACCCAAGGCACTTGACCTAGCGTGATTGAGGCCTAGGCACATGTTCAGAGAATTATAAACTTTGAGTAGCATCATTCACAAAGATTGTGAGCACAAAACAAGAAATAATCTTTCAAACAAAAGTTTAACATATGTGCAAATTAAAAGCAGCTAATCTGATATAGAATATGGGATTTTAGAGTCTCTTCTCTTCTAAAGAAAAATCTTTAAAAAAAAAAGAGAGAGAAGCTTGAGAGGATTCTACTAACATCCCTTATGTTCTACTATGAGGAAAACCTATTATCAAATCCTTCACTCTCAATTGGTTGCAAGAGCAAAATTAAGAAATAGAAAACAAATTGTTTGATGAATAGAATATATAATTTCGAAGAGAGAGAGAGGAGTTAGTGCAGAACGTATATGATGCTACAGATCAGCTTTAACAAGATTGGAAGTCAAGCAACCATTCGTACAAAAAGTAAAAAATAAGAAAGGTATTAAATTCCTCAACAGTGATGACAATCACTCAATTGTTCCATATGTTTGTAATTCACAAATAGCAAATGAAGGTCTCATTCTGTCAAATACACATCAATATATGGTTTATTAAACCCGAATCGGCCCGGCCAGTTGACCGGGAAAACAGGAAACCGATCCAGCGGCCAGGCCCGTCACCCCCTTTATCCAGTCCCCAAAAACCGGACCAAGAACCGGTAAACAGGCCGGGTTTCCGATGACCCAGACCGGGTTTTCTGGTTTTATCGAGTCATGAAGCTTTTTTTTTTTTTGGGACATTTTGGTTAAAAAACAACAATGTTTTTTGCATGCCTTCATCTTCTCTTACGAGCCTAATCTTTTTTTTTTTAAATAAAACAACACATGAAACAAACGGCCATTCATTTTCAATTTATTTTTTCCTCTTTCTTTTATCTTATATATATATATATATATATATATATATATTAACTTTAAATGTATAAATATAAATAAGCAAATATATTAAATATTAAAATTAATAAAACTCAAGTCATTATAATATGTAATATTAATTATAATACTAATAGAATATTTTTCTAATTAAATTCAATTAAAAGTCCAAAATTGACTAAATTAAATAAACCGAAATATTTTTATTTAGCTAAATTAAATTAATTAAATTTAACTTATTTATTAAAGGTAATTTACCTATTTAGTTACTTAATTAGACTTATTAATGAAAATTTTATTGTAGATAATAAATATTTAATTATGAAGTTACTTTATTGTTTAATTTTAGTTATATATGCATTATATTTATTTTGAATATATAGATAATAAATGTGAAATTATATAATAAAATTTATGTTTTTTATATTATATAATATTAATTTAATTACTCTCAATTTGACCGGTTCGACTCCAGTTGAATTTTTGACCCTCTACCTTCATCGATTCTTGGACCAGGTCAGGTCTGCAAACATTGCATCAATAAGTTACCCTATCATAGTAGACTTGACTTCCTAAAGACAAATTCCACAAGCCAAGGTTCCAAAACATGTAAAGGCAACCACTGACGATTTTCAGAGCCAAATTGTTGGGCTTCATCTGATTTGTCATCTTAAATAACTCAGAAATATCAACCTGGGTGGCATAGACATGTAGGTCGTTGTTGAGCTAATTCATAAAGAATAATGGCAATTGGCAAGCCTTCTGTAGAGATTTTAAATCAGATCTATATAGCTCTTATAACTAAAGTAATAAAGATTTTGAGCCCTATTAGTCTGTTTCATGCATTGTATAAGCTTGTGTCCCAAATCTTAGCTAACCATCTTAAACCTCACCTGAATGGCATCATTTTTAAGTCCCTGAGTGCCTTAATTATCAAGCAGACTTACTATGGCTAATATCCTTATTGCTTATGCAAGTTTCCATTATATGAGGAAAGAGCAGAGTAGATGAGGGTGTCTAGCTCATCACAGGACATGTCTTAGGCTTATAATATGATGGAATGGTTACTCTTGCTGAAAATCATTCGTAGACTGATTTATGAGGGAAGGGTTGCTTGTATATTGGGTTTTGCAGAGAAATGGATTGCTTCAGTGATAATGTGCATGTCAAATGTGACTTATGATATTCATATTAATGCCTCCCCAATTGGTTATATCCATTTAACAAGGGGACCCTCTAACCATATACCTGTGTGCAGAGCATTTTTCAGGTCTAAAACAAAGCATATAAAGAAGGTAGTCTCAGTATAGTGGAAGTTTGCAGTACAGCACCAACAGTATTACTCTTACGCTTCAGTAATCATAATATCCTTTTCACCAAAGGATACCACTATAAACATTAACGGTTAAAGAGTTTCTCAAGTGAAATGAGCAAGCATCTACTCAACAAATCAACTTGCACAAAATCAACAGTTACTAATTACCTGTTCTAGTAACATATCAAGAGATGCAAGGGATCATCTTATTAGCATCCTGGGTGTGAGGGAGATTGATAAATATGAAAAAAAAAAATACTTGGGTTTGCCTACTGCTATCAGGAGATCAATAAAAGTCATTTTCAATTAAGTTAAGAAAAGTAAATGGAAAAGAACTCTAAAGTGAATGGAAAAGTTGTTGTAGAGGTTATAATTGTAGTGAGGAAGTTGCGAAGGTGGTTCTTATTAAATATGTAGCCCAAGCAATTACTAGTTATATGATGTCCTTTTTCACTGCCTCAAAACTTTATATAATTAAATCTGTAATATTGAGGTTTAGGTGGGGTCAAAAGGAGAATAAACAGAAAAATCGTTAGCTAAGATGGTAATTTTCAGTTCAAAAAAAAATTCCTTAATTTAGCCATTGTCTTTGATTCCTTTATGTTCCCTTACTGCTACTGTTGGGTTCACTCCATGTTGATGTGCCACAGTACATGTTTAGCAAGGAATTTCTTGAAGCAAGGCATAAGGTGGGTTATGGAAGACAAAGAATATTAATATTTTTAAAGACAAGCAGATATCCACTCCAGTTGATTGAGAGAAGCCTGAAGGTTCCTCTTAACTTCCAGGCACCTAATGATAATAATCGTGCTATATAAAGGATGGGTTTATCCTCAATTTCAATGGAACTAGTACTGATGTCGATTTCTCCCTTCATATTAGAATATGAACAAAATAAGAAATTTTTATTTGGGCTTAGCCATCAAAAAATTAATACTTTTTGAGAATTACTTGGTCCACAACCTTGATTATTCTCTCATATTTTGTTCCTGACTTTACTGCAACTACAATCCATATGCTTTTACAGATACCTTTTTTTGATACCAAATTATTCTGTGGAAGCAACGTCCCTTACTCCTAACTTGGGCCACTTCATCACAGATCTACTCAATTAATTCTTTGCTTGGCCAATCGTGACTAGCTAGACACCAAAACCTTGTAAACGTCATGCTCTGGCTGTAGTAATGCCATAATTCAACTTTATTTATCAAGCCAAAGGGCCAGTTCAAAAAGAGGGAGGAAAGAGAGAGAAAATAAAAGAAGCAGGGGTGTTCTAATAAATATTTTAGCCCAAATGCCTAGGATGAAGGAAGGAAAGGGGTATATGCTGAGAAAATGTTGCCCTGAGTCCTTTGCACAATCAAGTACACACAAGGAAGAAGAATTCATATCATAAAGCTATGACAACATTGAAAACCAGTATATAGAATGTTATGGGTTAACGATTAAATATCAAATAGCGAGTTAAAATAAGTGCAGCAGATAAACATATGCAATCTCGACAAGAAACCTAAAGCAGAACATCCTAAGATAACTCACACTGAATACTCACAATTAGCCCTCAACAAATTTAACCATATTATCCTCACTTGAAATAGCCAAATTAAATAAAAAAATTTGACTTACCTTGTCATCCACAGTAACCTTCAGTGGCAGGCCCCTTGTCTTGCGCTTCATCTTGTACAATCTCTGTCCCAGGATAACAAACCCCATAACAGCTGCAGCCATAGAGAAAGTCCAAACAGGATTGATCCTGAAAACACAATATTTCAACAACTCAAAAGGGACCTTCCACCATACTACCTTCTTCTTCTCCTCGTCAGTTTCTGGTTTTCTTTCTCCAACTGCAACAACGTTCAAATTTTCCTCTTTTGAGGCATCTCCAACATTGGATTCACCCAAAATCTCAGAAACCTCATTCACCTTCCGAACATCATCAAAAACCAGATTATCACCAACTGAATCAGACCAGAACTTGCTATGGTTTTCCCCAAATTTATCATAACCCGCCTGTTTTTTCACATTCTCCTCAAAAGCCATTTCATTTTTACCCTCCAAGTTACCAAAATCACCCTCATGACACTCAAATTTCCCATCTTTCCCATCCTTACCTTCAATTTCTCCAACCCCATCCAAACCCACTTCAATTTTCACATTTTCCACAAAACCTAATTCATTTTTAACACCAAAATCACTAAACTTACGCTCATCCGAGCGATCACTACCCGAATCAGACCAAAATTCACCAGAATTTATTCTCTGATAAGGAGGCTCCGGCCGAGGATCAATCCAACTAGGATTATCAGACTCAACAGAACCCTCTTCACTGACCTCAAGGACAGCAGTTTTAGCATATCTGTTATCATTTTCAAGAGAGAAATAATCTAACCTGAGTACACCTTCGGAATCAGCTTCAATTTCATCAAAATTCCTGGAATTATTGACAGAATTGGAATTGGGAGAGTTAATGAGGTCGGTATCTGAGTTTACTAAAAGCTCCCAGTCTTGAAACTCAGTTGAAGCCTCTCCGTCCATGATCGTTGAATTGGAGAATCACAACACAAGTGAAGAAGAAGAAGCTCTCTCGACCCTAAACAGACCCCAAAACCAAAATAAAAGAAAAAGAAAGAATAAAATTTAATAATTATATAACATGCTTTGGTTGAGGGCACTGCTGTCTTTTTATTACACACCAGCATTTCATTTGTCTAATTTTATATATCTAAAAATATATACTTAAAAATTTTTATAAAAAATTTTAAAAATTATAATTTGATAGTATTTCGTATAATGAATCCAATGATATACTTTTTTATGCTAAACAAAACTCAAATAGACAGTTAAAAATATATTATAAATACATTAAATCTAGATCGTTAAATATAATATACAAAAATTATAAAAAAATTTATAAAAATTTTTAGATATATAAAATTTGATACATGAGGGACTGCTGTATAAAAAAAGACAGCAGCCTCAGCCCCCCTCAACCCAATATACTTCTCACCTAATAATAAATATTTCAATTATATAAAATTTTATTTTAATTTATTTAATACTTTAATTTCACATCTTATTAATTTTTTTATGTTATAATTTTTATTTTTAACATTAAAATTTATTAAATTTATAAAATTAGAAATCATAATAAATTTTATCATATGATATAACAAATTAAGATGGTGTTTGGATCTACTTAAAATGATAATGAAATATCGTTTTAAAGTTTAAAAAACGCTAAATACTTTTTAAATTATTTAATAAATTAATTTAAAATATCGTTTTGAAACTTAAAAACAGAAAAATTTAAGCTCGATATACCAATTTTTTTTTAAATAATATTTTTAAAACTCTGTTTTAAAAATAAATTTTACACCTAAACATTTCCTAAATCTACAAAATTAAAAAATAATTTTAAAATAATAAAAAGAATAATAAAACTTTCAAACAATAAAATAAAAAATTTTACTAAATCTTACTTAAAGATATGAGGTTTCAAAACCCTCATTTTTATAAATTTTGTCATATAATAAAATTAGTAATTTTATAGATTTGTATTAAATTTTTTACTTTGAACAAAATCTAAGAATTTTATATATTCTCTCAAAATAAACATGGTATTAATTATTATTTATATTTTCAATATAATTAAATTATTATAATATTAAAATAAAAATAAGATAATTAAATTAAGATATATTAAAAAATATTAAAATAAAAATAAAATAATTAAATTAAGATATATTAAAAAAATTAAAAATATTTATTACGAGAGGATAATAATATTTAAAAAAAAAAAAAAGCTAACATGGGAGAGGTTAGTTTTCAATAGATAACCCTCACTTGCACATACACACGATTGCTAGGTTGTCCCCTCTCACTTTTCCAACTGAATTTTCTTTTTTATATTTATATCTCTCAATCTATAAATTTATATTCTATGTAAATTATAATTGTCAAACAGTGAAATAATTCTTTAGAAAAGTAAAAGCTAATGAGAGCAAAGCATTACAAGATAGGACTTTGTATATGATATTTCAATAAAAATTGAGAAGATTACGAAATATAATTCTGTTAAAAAGTTTAATAAAAATAAGAATTAATATAAAATTTTTGAATAAAAAATTAAATATATTTAAATTCCTCTAATTCTTGTAGGCTGGATAGATATATACATATGTATGTATATATTATAATTCAGAGATACTAATGTAATAATATAATTCTATTATAATCCTAAATGAGAGAGAGTTTAGTTTTCAGAAAAATCATCTATATTATAGTCCTTAAAAAAATGGAAAATAATTACAAAAAATATGAATTATATGTTTACATGTTATTTTGTACTATAATACCTCTAATATAATGATTGTATTTATATATGAAAAAATTATTAAATAAGATGGAGTATATTTTATTTACGCACATTATAATAATTTTAATATTAAAATAATTTTATATATTATTAATATAAAAATATATTTACGTCTATTTATTTTTATGTAAAGAGAAGGAACAACATTTTATCATAATTAATATTTTCTCTTATTCTCATATACTTTCTTATAATGTTCATTTTGTCATAATTAATATTTTCAATTATCCTCGTAAATTTTCTTATTTTCCATGTTGCTTTTGCATCAGTGCTTTATTTTTTTTCTTTTATTTTTTATTAATTTATTTTCTTTATTTTCCTTTTCCTTTTATTATTTTAACTTTTAATTTTATTTTATTTTTATAACTTACATTTAACTTGAAATACAAGATTACAGTAAAATTTCTATAAATTAATACTCGATAAATTAATAACCTTAATTATATAACAAGTTGTACAAATTTGATTAAATTTTGGTTATTTTCATTCTAGGTCTAATTGGTATTTTTTTTGTTTATCATATTATTAAATTCAATATATCTTCATATGTTGATTTAATTATGTGCAATCCATTTTCTATTAAAAAGTAAAATAGAAAATGAAATTAGGAAAAGTAAATTAAAAATTTTATTATTTTAAAATAAATAATATGTAGCAAACTAATTAACTATAGTTGTAGGGTTCATTTTTACTACGTAGATATGTAATTTAATTGGTTAGATTTAATTATAATAAAAAAATAATAATTAAAACTTTTTTCCAAAAATTCAATTTTATTAAAACATTTCAAAATAAATTATACTTTAATTTTAAATTTTAGTTGTCATTATACTTATTTGGTTATACTTACTTCTATTACTTATTTGGTTATACTTTTATAATTATTTGCAATTGAAATTGATAAAAAATTATAATTGAGATGAATTTATAAATGAATTGCTAAAAAATATATATTTATTTCAAATTTGATTAATTGGATATAATTTAAATTAAATTTTAAAATTATGATAAAAAATATAAAAAAATTATTGATATAATCATCTTATTCATATAAAAAATAAATTTATATATAATTAAAATAAAAATATATTAATATAAATTTATTTTTATATAAAAATAATGAATATACTCTCATAATATTTAATAATTTATAATTTATGGTTAATCATGAAAGTATAAATGGAATTTTTTTAAATTTTGGATTGTTTTGCTATTGAATTTGAGCCTATTGACCCATGAGCAAGGATTGGTTTTCTACAGCCAATGGGATTCTAAGATGTGGCAAGAAGTAGTGTAATGGGGTGTACTAGATTTGTTCTTTTTTTTTTTTTAAATAAGGGAAGGAGATTTATCATTTTCAAGACAGAGAGAAAATCTAGAGGAGCAGAAGAGGACAAGCTGACACAAGTTGGTGGGAAACTGTGGATGAAGTGGAAAAGGGAAATTTTGATAAAGATGGAAACTAGCTCCTTATATTTATGCTAAAACTAGAATGTAGGTGCATAAATTCCACGGTTGGAGAACTAATTAATGTAGGTGCACCTCCAACTTCAATTCCTTTTTTCAACACTTATTTTATGGAAAGAAAAAAAAAATAATTTTTTTAGGTAAAAAGTTAATTTTAACTCAGATTATAATATTTGATAAATATTAAAATTAATAAAAATAATTATTTGAGTAGTTAAAATTTAACTATTTGAATAAATTAAAAATTAAAATTTTTCAAGATAACTGAATATTAAATTAAATGTGTAACTGATTTTAAAAAATTAGTCGATAAAAATATCTTTCACTTTTACTAATAATAATAAATCTACTTATTATAAAAAAAAAAAAGCACTTAATTTTTAGGTTAATTTTTTTATTTCTTTACTTAAAGGAATTGAACTCTAAATTTATGACATAATCAATTCTTCACAGTTAGCTATTAATAAATTTTTATTAAATGAAGGTATGTCAAATTTTTCAACTTTTAACTTCATTTCATGAATAATTTTTTTTTTTTTTTTTATCTTAGTGATTAAGATTTTTAAATTGTTTTTAATTTTTGGTTTGAAATTTTTTTGTTTGGATTGAGGAAATTTGAATAAGAGATTTCATAAAATTCATGAATTTTATTAAAATTTATTATTTGCTTATTAAAAAATACAAACACAGCTTCAATCCATCCATGAAATTCATACACTCAAATCCACTTCTCTTCTAATTCCTTCTCCTTCGAATCCCCGATATACCTCAACCTTTCCTTTACAAAATTAAACTTAGATCCTGGCAATGTAAAATCAGAAAAATATTCTAGTTTTAATGAATTTAATTAATAAAATGGCTAAAATTATAGTATCCTTATTTATCATTTTACCTTAATAAGTTATTTTCAAAAGTAATTTTATCAAACACAAACAAACAACTTATGAGTTTATAAGTAATTTTTATATTATATTTTTATCAAATACAAACATACAATTAATTATTTTTGGAAATATCACTTTTAGGAATAGAACTTTTCTCCATATGAAAAATTATTTTCATAAGTTGTGTTAAATTAGATCTTAATAAATATGAAATTTATACACTTTGATTAGGAAAAAGAAGAGGGAGGTAGAATGTGCAAAAATGAAATATTTTATTTTATTTTATTTTTATAATTTTTAATAAATTTAATTTAAATATAATTAATTTTATAAAATTAAAAATATAGAATTATAAAAAAAAGGGATCAACTAAAATGAATATAATTTTATAAATGAATTAATTAAATTTTATAGAATTGATTTATTTTTAGTAATCTCTTTATTCAAATGAATTAAAAAAAAAAAAAAAAAATAGGTAACCAATATGATAGGTGTTGGTGCAACTCAAAAGTCGAAAACTTGAAATCCTTGCTTATGCTTCCTTCCACACACACCCACACACCACACAAGTGAAATTGTTTTGGAAATAGAATAATGGAATTTAACACGAGGAATTTAAGAGCTTGTTTGTTGTAAATTAAAAATAAATTATATGAAATCTATATAGAATTCTCATATGTAATATTAGTTATGTAGTGCTTTAAATCCTGTTTAAGGGAAGTAGAATTTTAAATCTTTATATTTATAATTATTTAATAAACTATAACAAATTAGCAATTTATAAATGAATTACAATTAATAAAGTTATAAGTTTAAAATAATTAACAAGAAAACATAAAGTTATAAATTTAAAATGAATTTTATATTTATTATATAAGATTTTGAATATGAAATTTTATTTATAAATATAATGTTTTATTCAATAAATGCAATACAAGGATGCATTTAAAATCAATGTAAATTTAAATTTGAATTTAAATTTCAAGTAAAAAATATAAATAAAAACCATTTATTTCAAGCTCTCATTTATTTAAAGAGCCCAATAATAGCTTTATTTTTTGAGATAAGAATATTATGAAATTCATTTTATTTACAAATAAATATTATAATAAAATCATATGTATTTTTAAGTGTTTTCTGTTATCTCAGATCTTGATTAGAGCAAAAATCTTGATTCCAGAAACAAATAATTAGTAATATCACCTAATTTACTGAATTGAATAAAACCCTCTTTTAAACCATTGCATAATCATTCTTAAATTGAATATCATGGTTTTTTCTAATTGCTACAAAATTATGATTCAATGGCCCAATTACAACTAAAATCTCATAAACTACATTGAAATTAAGACAAAGTTGATTATGATAATTACCAGATATCAACAATAACAAATTGACAGAATAGAAAAATACTACCTATAGACAATTTTCCTTGCATGCAAAAAAACCAAAACAAAAAAAAAAGTTGCTAATGTCAATATTTTCTGCAAACAGAAAATGTCAGGGAAAAAAAAATTCTGCAAAATGTGAATAATTCCCAAGTCCTAATCCAATAGTAATACTTGAAAATGTCTATCAAATAAAACTGCACAAAAGTGAAAAACTATAATAAAATATAACTGAGAAGTCAATGACCAAACAACGTTTGTCAGCCAACCGCACAACGCCCAAATTTCAACTATGAAGAAAACAACATTCTTTCATCAAATTGTATTTGACCAGTACACCAATTCTCGTAATAAACTACAAACTATTTCTTCAAAAAGGGGCAGAACTTTTTGTCATTCAATGAAAGAAAAAGAAGAAAGGAGCAGAACTCATCTACTCCTTATATAAGAAAATATAAGCAACTAGTAAAGATTTTGTTCTTTTCTGTATCATTACCGAATTGTCTAATATACCCACTAAAATTAGGAAATGCTCATGCAAAGCATGTCATATACAGCACAGTTAGAACGGAAGAATGGTTCAATTTTGTGTCGACCAAATGAGATTCTCACTGGCTCAACCGTCTCTTAAGTTCGTCGACAAATGTACTTCTAGGTACCTCTTCTTCAACCGTGGTCTCAAGGTTCTTTAATTTTACAATCCCTTTTTCTAGCTCCTTATCACCTACAAGTACCATCCATGGAATTCTAGACTCTTTGGCACGATCAATGTGCTTACTAAACCTTGTACTCACAATGTATTCTGCTTTCAACTTGGCATTCCACAGCTCACTAGCAAGCTCTGCAGCTAAAGAGAGTTTACTTTTATCCCCAAGTATGCTCAGCAGAACTTGGGTTTCAGTAGGTCGGGTTGTCTGTAAACACCCAAAAAAATATGAGCTTTTGTCAGTTCTGATAGTCTCACAAGAATGGTGTAAATTTCTGAACATGATTCTTAAACAAAAACCAAGGATTCAATTACTTTTTGCCTGTGGAAAATCTTAACATGAATCATATCGGTTCAGTATCTGTTGTTAAAAAATTTACTTCATAAAGAGTGAACATAATCCTAGTTCCAACTATATTAAAAATAGTGTTCTGTTTTGGATGGAACCAAGAAATTCAGATGCAATTTCACTCTTAAACATCTGAAATATAAAACATAAACCATTTGGGAATTAACAAAGAAACAGGAACTCTAGAAAACAAGTATAAAAATGAAATCAATAGCTAATTATTCTTCATAATACAAAGAATGTAGATGCAGCTTAAGAGTAAGCAAACTGTATTAAGATATAAAAAAATAAAAAATAAAAAAACAATGGAGTAAGAAAAAGGATCATCTTAATAAGGATCTTGTTAGTAAAACTAGGTCCACATCCTTATTATTATTATTATCTAAATGATCCTATGCAATGGGAACTTGTGTTAGTGAAGGGGACGTTTCTGTTAACCTGACACAATATTATATATGTGTTTTTTCATGTAATTACAGCAGCAAATTTTCTTCTAAAAAATAGATCTAGCTTTAAAAGGATTGGAGTTTAAGATATGGCTTTTGGTGCATTAAATACTACCTAACAAAAGGAGTTGTTAAAAGAGAGGAACGAGTGTAACTTTGGAATAGGGTTGCACAAATAAGGTTTAATCAACTTAAATAAGGTTGTGCAGATAAGGTTAACCAAACCAGTTGGTTCCATTATAATTTTAGTTTTCAGTTTCTTATTTTTTCATATTTACAATTAAGTTGCAGATTGTACTTCAGTAAACTGATCTAATAAAATTTTCAAATCTTAATGTTAGCACAAATTGAGTACCTCAATTTGTTTTAACAATAAATGGGTTCACTTAACCATGGTTATCAGTAATTTTGAATGCTGAAGATTGTAATTGTCTGCAAGTGTAAAGCACCTCATGGCTTTGTACATTAGTCAATAATATTTCAACTCATGTAACTATCACCAAAATGGATGACTAAAACCTTAGAATATAGGAATATCCCATATTTATGCAAGGGGTTATTAAGCAGCAGATTACTTTGCTAGATTAGATCATTCTATTCAGCATACTAGACTATGGGATTTTCATTTTCCTTAACTTTTACTTAGTATTACATTAAATAACTTTATCAGAACGCCAATCCAAAGGCAGTGCAGTTATTAATTTTATTTAAAAATAAATAAAAGGGAAAAGAAAAAGCTTACATGATGAAGGGATTGTTTTCCCATTCACTAACAAGAGTTCAGAACAATTGTGCTCCAGTTGAGGAATTCATCATATAATAGCAGAATATTATCTAACATTTAGATGAATATAAAAATTGCATGAAAAGTCATTATCACCTGGTTCCGGTCTTTTAGAACCTGCTCCATTATAGTAAATACTCGCTCAATTCCAAGACTGACACCAACAGCTGGAACTTGCTTTGTACCAAACATTCCTATAAGTTTATCGTATCGTCCTCCAGCAGCAATTGAACCAACCTGAGATATCAAAAGGTTAATCATATAATCCTACAGATAAAATCACACGAGTTAAGCTTGCATTATCACATCGCTAACTCGGGAAGGGGAGAGAGAGAGAGAGAGAGAGAGAGAGCAAAGAAGTCGAAGAGAGTGAGAATAATAAGATTAATCAGTCATGATTCAGAGTTAGGGACGAAATCAAGATGATTTCCAGCATCCAATTTGCACATTAAATCCAGCATTCTCCATCAATTAAGCAAGGCTGAAAACCAGCATACTGATTAGAAAAGGCTGACAATAAAAGAATTTAGCCTTTTAAAATAGTAAATGTGGCCAGTAGTCTAAGCAGCTGAGTGCATGCGCCTTTTATTAGTACAGGATTTTAGGAATTTGAATCCCTACATTCCTCTTCCTCTCCTCCCACTGATTAGAAAAGGCTGACAATAAAAGAATTTAGCCTTTTAAAATAGTTAATGTGGCCAGTAGTCTAAGCAGTTGAGTGCATGCGCCTTTTATTAGTACAGGATTTTAGGAATTTGAATCCCCACATTCCTCTTCCTCTCCTCCCAGGAGAATCAAAATTTCATAACAAATCAGAGGCTTTTCTTGTAGCAACACATTATAATATACTCAACTCAACTTAGCCTTAATCCCAAAATTAATTGGGATTAACTATATGGATTCTTGGTTTGCACCCTAAACGATTTTGGGCGACATCTTTTGATAATTATAATACCTCTAAATCATAATATATTTGGATTAACTATATGGATTCTTGGTTTGCACCCTAAACGATTTTGGGCGACATCTTCTGATAATTGTAATACCTCTAAATCATAATATATTTCTCTCCTCCAAATTAATTTAGATTTACTCATTCCTTTCTTTCTCTCTTCTATCACAATATACTCAACCTTTCTAATCAAAACCTTTCTAGGTTTCTGTTTCTCGTGCTTAAGTCATCTTAATCTTCATTTTCTCTTGTCCTCAATCGATATGACTCTCATTTAATCTCTAATACTTTTATTACGTATCTTATTCGTTTTAATATGACTATAAATCCATCTTAGCATATTTATTTCGACAATACTCATCTTTGATACAAGCTAACATATTATAATATGGAAGAAGAAATTGTAACTCAACAAAATATGTCTAGGTCTTGCCTTCCTCCTTCCACAAAATATGCTAACCCTAATCCTCCAAAATCTCTAATACTTTCATTACGTATCTTATTCGTTTTAATATGACTACACATTCATTTTAACATCTTTATTTCGACAATACTCATCTTGACCTCCATTCTTTGAGAAGCACAAACAAGCTTGCGAGGTTCCATGCATCAAATACAACATGCTCTTTAAAAGACTTAGAACTTTTAACATTTCTAGCACAACATACAAAAGATGGAAATACAAACCCTAATCACAGTGATACGGTGATAATTATCTATTTTTGTAAATATTTTAATTGTACTTACCTAATTTTCTATTTGGATTAGATTTACCATACTTGTCCATTTTCTTAATTAAATTAAATTTACTATTCTTATTTTTTAAGTAGTTTTAAAATAGTTAAAATTCTTATTTAATAATTTTATTAGTTTCTAATTAGGATTTGATATCTTATAAATAGACTTATTACGCAGTAGTTTAGGGATATCGTATTATTAATAAAATTTCAATTTCATTTTATTCCTGATAAACTCCATAAATTATTTTCCTGGTGAACTCAAAAATATTTAAGGCGTAAATATGTTATAGTCTTATTTATCCGCTTTCTCGTTGTGTCAGGTGGTATCAGAGCAAACCAACACTTGTCTCCTCGATGACAATCTATGGAGTACGAAGCAAACTCTTCGTTGAGAGTGATCATGAATGGCAGACTCTTTCGAAAACAAAATTTTGAAATCCGGAATATAAAAAAAAAAACAATCGAGACGATGTTGCTTACAATTGACGTATTCTTGGTTTAGAAAATAATTTTTATTTTCGGGATCGTGGATATGATAGATCTTGCACTTACAATCAATATATTCGTGAATACATTCCTAATTGGAGAGGTATTTCTTATTTTGATGGTGATTTTTATGAAAATGATTTTGTAAAATGGTTATTTAATTTGAATGTATATTTTAATTATCATGATATTCATAGGAAGAAAAAAATTAAACTCGCTTCTTAGAAATTAAAAGATGCTTTGGAATAGAGGGTTGTTTGTCAAAAAATATGTGGTAAAATTCATTCGTGGACAAAAATAAAATAATTATTAGTCAATAAATTTTATCATGGTTATGTTTTTATGATTTAAATAAAAAATCAAATAGGCATTATCAAAAAATATGTAGTAAAATTCGTTCATGAATAAAAATAAATGAATTATTAGTCAATGAATTTTATCATAGTTGTTATATATTTTATGATTTAAATAAAAAATTAAATAGGCCTTATGAGAAGTTGAAAAATTATTCTCATATTAATCTTATAAGACTTTATGAAAATAAAAATGAAAATAAAATTACTCATTGCAGTAGTGAAATTCATAAAGATAGTTATGATAAAATTCAATTTTTCAAAAGGAAATCTTCTAACCATAAAAAAAATTGAATTTGTGAGTTTAGATATTAACCATGTACAAGAAAATTCAATTGCTAAATATGTACCAAATGAGGTCAAAACTTGTGAAATTATTAATATTCAAGAATCTGAAATTGAAAAAGAAAATATACAAGATCCACAAGTTGAAGCAATTATGATGGAAGAAAAAAACAGAGATTAAGGTTAAACCAAGTAAAGAAGTATAAAAAAAGAATTGAGACTTTTGAGATACATGCAATTAAAGAAAATATAGAAAAAAGCAAGAGTTAAGATTTCGATAATCAATTTCAAAATGAGTTCATAATCCACATGTCCTGTGATCCTATTAAGTTTCAAATGATTGATTTTATTGGAATTAATAATTTCAATTTTACTCTATATCAATTAAACTTTCAAACGAAAATTTTATTTGAAAATTGCCTCGTGAAGCGGCTAGTATATTCAAAATATTTATTTTTAGATATGAAAGATTTTAATTTCAAGCTATAAACTTACTATCGAGTTTTTTTTAAATGAAAGATTATGATGCGGTGATAATTATCTATTTTTATAAATATTTTAATTGTACTTATCTAATTTTCTATTTAAATTAGATTTATTATACTTGTCTAATTTCTTAATTAAATTATATTTATTTTTCATATTTTTTTAAGTAGTTTTAAAACATTTAAAATTCTTATTTAATAATTTTATTAGTTCCTAATTAGGATTTGATATCTCATAAATAGACCTATTATATAATAGTTAAGGGATATCATATTATTAATAAAATTTCAGTCTTATTTTATTTTTGGTGGACTTTAAAAATTATTTTTCTTGTGGACTCAAGAATGTTTAAGGCGTAGACGTGTTCTAGCTTTATTTACCTGCTTTCTCGCTGCGTTAGGGAGATTATGATGTGGTGATAATTATCTGTTTTTGTAAATATATTAATTGTATTTATCTAATTTCCTATTTAAATTACATTGACTATACTTATCTAATTTCCTAATTAAATTAGATTTACTTTTCTTATTTTTTCAAGTAGTTTTAAAATAGTTAAAATTCCTATTTAATAATTTTATTAGTTCTTAATTAGAATTTGATGCCTTATAAATAGACCTATTATGTAATAGTTTGGGGAGATCTTATTATCAATAAAATTTCAGTATTGTTTTATTCTTGGTGGACTTCATAAATTATTTTTCCTTGTGGACTCAACGATGTTTAAAGCGTAGACATGTTCTAACATTGTTTACCCGCTTCCTCGCTGCGTCACACAAAAAACTTTATCTTTCCCATTGAGGTTGATTCATTTTATCTTTTTGGTCCATTAGAAATTGAGATTGACTTTTAAACTTGCTATCTTTAAGCAATTTTTGAACCATACTTGACATAAAATATGGTTTTCTTGGAATTATACTGCTACACGCACACATAAGGTGCATTAAGGCAGAGCCAAGGCGCAAGGCGCGAGCCTGAGAGAGGTGAGGCACAAAAAGAAGGAAAACTAAAGAAAATTTGAAATAAATTATTAATACGTATAACAAATTCAAGTAAATAAAGCTACTTAACCAAATTAACACTTAATAATCATAACAAATTTAAGATATTAAATCTATTTAATCAAATTAACACTCACTACAAATAACAAATTCAAGGAATCAATTCTATTATATAAATTAATAATTAATATTTAAAACACATCCAAGAAATCAACTCCTTTTTAAAAGACAGTGATAAAAGTTAATTCTCAAAGCATCATTGTTTAGAATCTAAACAAGAAAAGAAAAACACAAAATACAAATTCAAGATGCAGACTTCAGACAAACAAAGAGTTAAAGTGGGTAGAAAGGGGAAAAAAAAAAAAAAAAAAAAGAGGAAATGCAAATGCCAAGGCCTTACAAAATGAGTTGTCTTTTTTAATATTATGTTATTACTGCCTAGGAAAAAAAGAGGAATGCTAAAAGGCGAAAAAAAAAAAGAGTAAGTAGACAAACAAAAAAGCACCAAAACCAAACTGAAGGAGAGAAATCCAAGTCTCCTGGATAACGGAAATGGAAAGATCGGCACCGGGCGACTCAAGTGGTGGTGGTCCAGCCAGATTGTGGCAACTTTTCTGTGACAGAGGTGGCTCTTCGGTGACTTGTTTGGCGCGTGGTTGCCAGATTCTGATATATAGGCAAATTTCAAGTCTAGTGGTGGTGGCTATTTGGGGTAGGTTCCTCACCGGGGGTGGAAGTGTACAAGGTATGCCGTTTCTAGGCCTTGAGCCTTGAACAAGGTGCACGCCTAGGCAAAAAGGCGAGCACCTGAGTGAGATCGCCTGCGTCTCTCATGCAGAGGTGCTAGGGCCATCGCCTGGTGCACCTTGCACCTGAGGCGCGCCTTTAATAACTATGAGATGCACACACACTCTTTTCCCATCAAAAGTTCTACATGAACTATAAGTTCTGATTTTGAGTGATTTAATTTATATCCAATAATAATGCTAAGATTATAATTTATGCCAAAATCTCCATTATGCAATATAAAGAAAAATAATATCTGTGTCAAAGCAAATTAACAAAGAAATATGCAGAGATAAATGAAATTTTACCTGTGTAGTCCCTTTAAAGACAGCTTCAAATATTACTCCAGTATAATAATCAAGCCCTCTAGCAAGACTCAAGTCAAAAACCACTTTCTCAACACACTTTGACTTCTCTAGAGCACTGAATAGAATATCCAAGTCATCCAATGCACATTTAGAAGAAGCATTGCCCAAAAACTGACTGCCCTCCTGTTTAAGCTTTGATAATAATTCTGTAGGCTGTCCTCTTTCCTTTACGAAAGTGCCAATTTTGTCTGCTGTCTCAACACTTAACCCCTTTTCTTCAACCTGCAGATATTTAAAAATCGTTTTAATGGAAAAAAAAAAAAAAGAGTAATCATCAGCTGAGATACACGAAATTGGTAATTCACTAAAAGACAAACAAAAAAAACAACCATCATTTGTCAATTAACATAATAAAGAATGAAAATAACGTAGGAAAATAAAAGAATGACAAGGAAACAGGATATGGAGGCAAAAACTAAAGCACTTGCATAAAAATTAAAAGGAATAAACTACAAAAACACAAAATCATTATAATCGCACAATAAAATAAAGAAACACTTCATTTGTGCAAGTGTGAGAACAATTTAATACATATCCCATGCAGATAGAATATGAATTTTATTAATTATTTCTATTCTATTATAAGTTATAAATTACTTAAGAGTTTCATCGTTTTTATTATTTAAGGTCTTCTTGCAGACAACAAGGCCTTATATAATCAAAATAGTAATTTAATTGATATAGTCACATCATTCCTTTCCCTTGCCAGCATCAATATCATGGCAACTGAAGCTCATACTACAACAAGACAAGCATAACAAAAACATGACAATCCACAATTTTCAAAAAATAATTCACACGTATTCTATTATTGCAGTCAGGATTCACATTCAGGCAACACTGGTTAATACCAGGCAGTAAAAAGACCACAGCTCCAAAAAAAGATTGAACATATCTCAGTAAAAATACTGTTTGAAAAATTTCCACAAAATACATTTAATAACTATATGACAAGGATCATTTTTTTAGATTTTTTTAATAACTTATGAAAATGAATAACCAGTCATCAAAATAAAACTGAAAATAGTTCAATGTCCTGTATTGAAAATTGAAAGATCTAGTGGCACTAACAAGGGGCCAGCAATATGGAGGTTTATTATATGATATATACATCTAAATCACCAATGACAGATAGATCTTCTCATCACATGATTCATCCCTAAGAAAATTCATGGTACAGAGCATCACTTCTAATATATTTAATATTTGATTACAGTTGTTAGTAAATCTCACATTTAAGTAGCTTGTTTTGACTGAATTAAGTAGATATGGGAAGGGGGAAGCCACAGAATAGAAATTAGATCAAGGAATTCCAAATTTCCAGTAAAATACACTATGTAATGCACTTGAATTTAAATTAAAATTAGCTAAATTGGCATAATTTTTGAACTACATATATTGCCTAATCAGGCATGTTTTTGAAATTAAGCAAGTACAAAAATATCATATTGAAGGTTATTCTTCAGTTAATGCGACAAAATCCTCAAAATACAACTCCATATTGGCTGTATATAATTATATGCTCTTACCATTTCTTTTTTTACTTGCTCAAATGATTGCTTGTCTAGTTTGTCAATACTTGAACAGATAGTGCGGAATTTTTCAGGTGGCACTCCACAAATTTCTAGCATACCATCCAACAACTTCCGATGATTCAATTTAATCTGTCAAATGCAAGGTAAAAAAAAAACAGTTGACTGAGCACTTCAAATATTTTGATGGTTCAAATTTATTTCCCTCAAAGCTATCAAAAAATGCAATGAACCAATGAGGATAACACTTTTAAATGAGTTTCGAAACCAGAATAGGCAAAGAAAATAGCAGAATGAGTTTATAGGCACTTTAACACCACCAAAAATAGGCTTGGATTCTATCGGTATTGCATTAGCCAGACATCAAAATTTGTCAATACATTTTCTACTTGTTCAAGTAACTTATATTTTAAATCTTTGATCCAGAATTCTAATTTCATTTTTTTCCTTTTTAGAAATCCATTCAAGATTTTTAAAGCGTTACTATATCCTCCAATCTCTAGCGCATAAATCATTTGTAATAACAGTTAACATATGCATTTGAAAGGATCAGCATTACCAAATACCATAAGAAACTCAATCTCTTGAATTTGTATATTGCTAATAAAAATCGGGAAAAACAATGAGCAAGAATTACCTCATAATCTCCAATGTCAAGCTCATCCAGCAATTCTGTCAAAATCTTAACAATCTCGAAGTCTGGTCCCATTTCTTCATATTGGCCGGCAATATCAAAATCACATTGATAAAATTCACGGTATCTTCCCTTAGATGGGTTATCTCTTCTGTACACCTTGGCTATTTGATACCTTTTAAAGGATGTGATACCATTCATAGCCACATACCTCGCAAATGGAACAGTTAAGTCATACCGCAGAGAACAAAGCTCTCCACCCTGCAACATGTGGTGAAAAACAATTAACACAAAAAGATGACAACTATGAATAATCATCTACATTTCCACCATTAACACAAACAATTAAATAAACAGTAGTCCACAAAAAAAATAACAGCAGCACCAATGCATAGAAAAGGAAGAATATAAATAAATAAATGAATACATACATTAAAATAGAAAATGAACCAAACAAGAAAAAGCCTAATGTAAAAATAACGTGTTTTATACTCAAGAGACATTATGAATTCAAGGAACATTTCAGTCAGCAACTAAAGAAACAAAGGCTAAATAGAGCTGCTAGCCTCAAAAATGCCAAGCCTGAAGCATACGAGTGAACTTTTATGTTAACCATAACTATCTGACTGGAATCACCGTTTCCATTACAAATGCATTGCAAAGTCTGAAACATGCATGTAAACATATCTAAACCTAGTAACGATAACATAAAAATATTAAGAATGACAAAAATAAAACAGCAAGATTAATAACTATACATGAGCACACTTCAATCAACAAGTAATAACTTATTTACCTGGTCAGCAAGATCATAAATCAATTTCGAGTCCTCCCCGTATTTCCCCATAAGAGTCTCTCTCAATTCAAATGCAGGAGTGTCCAAGGCTGTGGCACCATGCCTCTTGAAGACATCCGTTATTATTGAAAATGCTTTCTCTCTTATTGCCATTTGTTCTTTGGCAAAATCACGAGTCCCCTAATATTTACAATGATATTTACAATATATGAATCCTAGATTCCATTCAAGTCAAATGAGAAATAAGAACAGAACAATAACATAGAATAGAACATCTTTAAAAGCATCAATCCATACAAACCTTCAGAAACTAGTTAAAATAAAACAAGGAAAGCTAAGATGGCAGAACTCGTTCCACAGCTACTATAACAATAATTTCCATCAACATAGCATATAATAATTAGTGCATGGAATTGTAATATTGAAACATACTTTGCAAAAGCTTACAAAAAATTATGTTCCTGCACTTTACATGCATTATTCACTCCCTTGTGTCCATTAGCTATAACTATCATAAGCAAACTACCTTAGCTGTTCCAAATCTATGACCCTTGTGGCATACAAACTGCCTTCACTGTTCCAAGTCATTCAATCTAATTTCCGTTGAATGGCATTATTCACTATCTCTAAACTCGGCTCTGTCTCTCTCTCCCCCTCCCTCCCTTTATAAATATATATATATATTTTTTTTAATTTGATCACCAAACCATGCTTGGTCGGGACATGCATCAACATTTAATGATTTACTTCAATTTAAAAGTTTTATAGTTGTACTTTTCAATAACAGAAAAATGGTTAAAACCAAAACCATGAAATTTCAGGCATAATTTGTTACCTTTGGAAGTTTGGGGAGTCTTCTACTTTCATTGCTTTCCACAATCTCTTTCACTTTCTGTACCATTTCATCAAACTCTGGTTCTTTTGGATCGAAAAACAACAAAAGATCCGCAACCCATTTTCCCAATACCTGCCAACTATCACAGGAATCCTCTCCCTTACTCTGCAACCTATCCTTAATTAACTGTACAATCAAGCTAGTCCCCTTCCCCAAAACCGCCTTTTTCTTCTTCTTCTCACCTTTCTTTACTGCCTTCTCATCCCTCCCATTCCCTTCAATTCCTTCAGCACTCTTTGCATTCATCAATTCTCCACCTTCGAGTGCAACAAACGCTGTTATCCCCTCCCAGGCAACAATACTCCACACGGTCCCCAATAAGGCATTCACTTCATGCACAAATTTCCCATTATCTTCTTCATAATCTGAATCCAAAACCAGCTTATAACCATTCCTTAGCACATCCTCATTAGGACATTTGCTTTCAAACAAACTCAGCAAACCGGTTTTCAAACTTTCATTTCCCAATGCATCCAAATTCATTTTCGCCCTACGCAGACTGCTCTTTCCCAAATTCTGAAGCGCTGCAGCCAAAGCTAACACTGCCGGGACAGCATCACGCTCATAAACCTCCTCGCGGGAATTCAATGCAACCCGAGTCACAGAATGCACTGATTTCACCAATTCTCTCAATCTCCCATTGATCTTCGGAATCTTAGAAAATGCTTCACTCCGTACCTTACCCACCAGCTTAGACCCATTAAGCAATACCTTCATGTCTCCAGCAACACCAATCCCTTCCTTATCGACATAGCCATCTCCAGTATCCATGGAACCAAAAGCCGCCACATCACCTTTACCCGCCTCACACGACAAAGCAGCCACCGCATCAACAACTGAAGCCAAAGCCGTAGATTCATGATCCAAAATAGAACAAACTCCATAAACATGAGCAGATGATTTCTCAATTACAACATGTTCCTCTTCAGTCACCTCAATGGAGTTAAAACTCCCAGTCTCAGATTTCGAATTCAGGGTTTTAGAAATCAAATTGGGAAGAAATGTACGGATGTTGGTAGAATTATTGGAGTGTAGAAGGAGCTTATTAAGAAGAAAAGTGAGAGAAGCACGAATTTCGAGAGGGGTTAAGGAATTGGGAAATGGGATTTGGAATGATTTAAGAGAAGTTGAAGGGTTTTGATCGGAGAATAATCTATCGAGTGCCGATGAGTCATTACGCAACTGAGCTTGGCCGGTGGCGACGGCGTAGACTGAGGAAGATGAAAGAGAGGAACCTTTGCCACCTAAGGTTATCACTTTAACTTCACCTCTCACCGCCATTAATCAAGGTTTTTGTTTGAGAAATTATCAGAGAGGCGAAGCTGTTGTGGTTGCTGGTTTTAGGGTTTTAGCCCAGATTTTAAAATTTAAGCAAGGAAACAACACCCCCGCAAAGTACATAGTGTGAACAAGCCCACTTTTTCGGGGTTAGTTTCAGTGACTCAACTTTACCGCACTTTATGGTTCTCTAATTTTAATTTATAACGATAAAATCCTTGAATTTTAATTTTTAAAAATATAAAAATTTCTTCTAGAAATAAACTAACATTTAATTATATTTTGATTCCTGATTTTCAAAATATTTTTCATATAGGTCCAAAAGTTATTTAAATTGCTAGTTTATAGATGAAATTTTTGGAGGAAATTCATTAATCCCTGGAAGAGTGTATAATAATATGAAACACTTTTCGATTACAGACAGAAAAGAGCATCCACTGATACAGTGGGAATATTCTTGAGTTTGTGGAAGAATTAAACATAGGGACGAATTAATTAGAATTGATTTTATTTATAGAAATTCTCCCTTAGAAAATAAAATTGCCTATGAATATTGTGGAGTAGCTGACATAATTGAATTTCTAGAAGAGCAGTATCCGGTTTTTAATCAATTAGCCATTTTAGATCAAAATATTCCTCTGGTAACCTCTAGAACTTCAAATTGGAGTGATAATCTAAAAAGAGATTATTTAATTTGGAAAAGATTGCACTTCAAAAAAATTGATTTTTTTCTTGCTCTCTGGGAAAATTCTCCAGGTCTAGAAAATTGGGTAACATTTTTAGA